>ML816735.1:126491-140508 GCA_009831015.1 Picea engelmannii | reverse complement strand
CGGGGTTTATAATGATAATGTGCATATGCCCCCTGGACTTGCAATATGTCGATTCTCGACTTCCTCTGTACTCCTTACACCTGTCCTGCATTGACTCCTGGGTGGCCCATAGCCTATATGCCTTATCGGGAAATCGTGTATTGTGATTTCACGATGTCTGATGTTCAATGTTCTTGTCAATACCAAAACCCGATCCCCGAAACTCTGACCAGGGCTAGGATCTACAGTTCAGATTCATTCTGGATTCAATGGCTGTGATTAAATCATGAAATCGCATTTCACGATTTCAGAGTTCTTGATGTCAAGAGATTTTGGCATTACAAAGTCCCGATCGTCGATGCCTCTGCTGACGTCACACGTGGTTTGACACGTGTTAAATACTGCCACGTGTCACTCTGATTCGTGACTTACCTGTGCCTGAACTGTTGAATCTTCCTGCCACCTGTCATTACCTGCTTGTGCCACGTGTCCATAGCTGACGTGGACTGCTATCGTGAATTAGATCGACGGTCTAGATCACATGTTGATATGACGGTTCAGATTCAGTCGGGATTTCGCATATCGCGAAATCGGGGTTTTCGTTGCATTGTGTTCTTTGCATTATGAAATCCCGATCCCCGAATCTCCGATGAAGCCTCCTAGCTGCCACGCGTCTATATGAATGAATGGTCCAGATCCCTGCTTGATTTAACGACTGTGATCAAATCGCGAAATCGCGTATCGCGATTTCGGGGTTTTCGTTGTCGAGTGAACTGGACATTTCAAAGTCCTGATCCCCGAATCTCTAATGACTTATCTCCCTCGCAACTTATGCAAATCTGACGGTTGTCAGCCTTTTGGGAAATTTGAATGGGATCCAACAATCACTGACTCTTCTATCTTCCTTCTTCTCTGTAAACTTATGTTGCGCGCATTTTCTTCAATGCGCATGTTTTCTTCAATGTTGTTCCTCCTGTGATTTTACGTCTGAATCCCCAAGGGGTTTTATCCTTCATATCCTACCATTTCTGTTGTTGCCATCAAAGACAACAATCATCAACACGCATTCGTTGCTTGTTCAATATTTTCCAGCAAGGGGTAGCTTGGGCAATGGGTTCCAAAGATGGGGGAGTAGGCAACGTTAATTTTGGCCAGCCACAGTGTTGGGAGACTGTCGGGTGAACAATCTCCTACCACCCATCATTTTTTGGGACTTCAGGCTATAAAGAGATATGAGGAGGCATAGGTATATTGGGGGCCTGAGGGGATTGTAAGGGAGGCCTTTCAGGCCTCAGTTGGACTATTCCCTATCCAATCCAATTAAATAACCCAGCATGGAACAATTGGCCAAACTCTTCAGAATCAACATCAAAATGTATTGAGAGCCTAGGCCTCTTGGGCCTCAGTTCCAGTTACCTCTACCTATGTTTCCTCAGCCATGGATTCCCCGACTGAAAAAAATCATCCTACATATGTTAACAATTATCAAATAGTATTTTAAATAACCATGCATGACAACTCCTTAAAAATACGAAATATATTTGGCTCAGAATGTATCAGGCTCATGCAATTCAATCCATACAAATTGTTCTAATGTTAATCAATGAGCAGGGGGGTGGAAAAAATGTTCAGGGATACATGAGGGGTTTGTAATTAGATAAAATATGATATAATGAAAGGGGGGAGATATGGTCACTACTCAATGATAACAACAATCAACTGTAAGCAAACCAATAAACATCATTGCAATCCACACAGAATTCTACCACTTCTATCCAATCTAACACAGGATTTTCCTTAGTTGTGATGAATATCAGAACAGGGGGTGAACAAAATGAAAATGGGATATGTGAGGGGTTTATAATTATCAAAAAATGAGATAATGAGGGGGGAAACAAACTTTTACTGTTCATGAGATTAATCAAGCAATCCATAACATATTTTGTAGTAAAACAAATATGCATCGACCAACAATCATATGACTGAGTAATAATTCTTGTGCATTTGTTTAATTTCACTATCCATTAATATCCAACACAATGTCATTACAAAACATAAGTACTTCACACAATTTGTAAGAGGTTACGTTCCTTTTATTCTTACATTATGTATGTTATAACAGTCAACAACATCACTCAATCTGTAACCAATAACATCCACCATTGCCATATATTTCCCCAATCCACGTCTATATTTGAAAGTAGTGTTTCCAAAAACAAATTAATGAAGCCTCTACTTCTGTTAATAGGGCCAATCAAGATCTGTAATGATATTCATTTCCATACATATATATGCAGTAGAAAGATCAAAATAATCAAGACCTCACATGCCACGCCTGAAAGGAAATTGACTATAACCAATAGTCATCATTTAGACATAGGCTATGCAGGAGAAAATTTCTGAAACCATGTAACCATGCCACTGTAAAACAAGTATCTCAGTGTGACTTAAAACCAAGCCAAACATCCCACGCAACTTTCATCTATAGTGATCAACTTGCAAAAAGACAACGCACTTAGAATTTAGGGGGTATTACTGGGCATACAAAACAAGCCATCGATATTATACACGGTGCACAACTAAGAGAATTTCACATTGTAATAATTCCCATAACCACATAGCAATATATGACCACGATATAACTCAAAAACCTCATTCTGAGCTATTTGTTAAGTCGCCTATGAGTGACTAGGCCGCGCACATTCAAGTGTATTCTCCCAACGACAAAAGATGCAGTGGAAATATCCAATCCAATCTTCTAATTCTCAAAAAAAAATTCATCTACAGGACGCGACATGTGTGAACAAAACCAAACCCCTATGACCAATGCCAACCATTATCCAAACATCATAAGCACCACTCTAACGGTTGTATATAGCCAATAATTTGGCACCATGGTAAGGGAAAATAGTCGACCAAACAAGCGTGATAACGGTGTATACTCACGAACCAAAACGAAATGATAGAGGCCCTTTCATAAAAAATAAAAAAACTGATTTTCGACAACAGGTTGTGCATGTGAACCTTTTAGAAGTGCAATTGGCAATGCGGGGCTCACGCCATTTCCACAGAGGTATTGGCCAAAAGCCATACCAAAACGACTTCTATATGAATAACGGGTGAGCCCACATTCGAAGTAACATGCCACAATAATCTTAGCATGCTCGACAGACTTCTTATGCAGCTCCATTCTAGAGGGTTTAAGGGTTTGCACAGTGGCCATCGCAGGAGGGAGGGGGTACCGACTATGGTGGAACTTCGGTGCTAAAGGCACGTGCTCAAGGAGGACCATGATGCTCATGAACATGAGTCATTTCCTTGACAAAGTTGAACATGGTTCTAATTAAACCTAGAAACCACGAAGACAATCATCCAGTCAGCCTTTTAAAGAAAAACCCTTGAAAAAATGCAGTGGTAACAAAACTATCACCCAGGAAGACCATCAACTCTGATAAACTCACAACAATTTTACGTAGAACCGTCGATTTTCCATTCAAAGCCAAAACCACACAGTTGCAACACTCAGGACAACACAAACCCATACAACTAAGCCAAAAACATTTCATAACCAGAGTGAAGTCAAGAATGGCCAAAAGAAACATACCTGTCAATCGAAAACCTTAAGACGAGAAGCAGCCAAGCAGTTTCACCCTACTAAAAATCTGGAGCATGAGCACAACATCTAGATCAAACAATATTCCGATGAGGGTGGCGGCCAACGGGAAGGGTAAAGGTGACGTGCAGTAAATGCACGTCTCCTCCACCCATATCACATTTACTCCACAGTACATGCCAACGAGCCTTCATTAAACCATATCATAATCCATATTCCACACTCAACCATTTGAGTCATTACCTTGCCACATGTGCCACCCATGCTATAATTCAAATGAATCGCTTGACCACTATACAACAAAATCATCACCAATAGCACAACCACCATAAAAATTTGCAAAGCCATTACTTCCATAAGCCACCAAGGTTTATAACATATGCATATCGGCTACTGATTGCATAAATCAATGCATAACCATGTATTATCATTTGCCAAGAATGCACCACCAAAACTTCCATGATATGCATGTCAAAATTAACATTTTTTTTAAAATGCCATTTTCTTGTTAGTTAGGACTTAACCACTATCAACAAGTATTTCATTTATATAGTATCACAGAGCTAGGTTTTTTTCCCCTTTTTTTCTTAGATACAGTTTTTACCTTTCCTCAAAATGCCCTTTTGCAATTTTAACTAATATTTTTGTTCTACATGTGCAAGAAGAACAAATGTCATAAACGAATCGCAGGTTGTAGTATCATGAAGGAATGACATCTCAAAGCTTAACTGATATCAATGACAACCATATTTTAAAAACAACCAAGTAAAACTTTGTAGCACATCATCATAACATTGAAAATGAACAGACCTGATTTTCAAAAGTTCAAGGGGGTCCCACCTACTAGCATCATTTAGTCTTATATAATAATAGGCTTTAGCAACACTTTGCGGGCGAAATTACGTTGACGTTTTCAATCGTCAACAAACTGGAAACTCCACAAGGAAATTTGTTTTCAACAGATTGGAACTCTGAACTCATGGTTTCATGGATCAAGAATAGTAATCTCAAGAATACGTAACTTGAATGATTATGCAACAAGGGGAAGTGAGCGGATTTAATGGAAAGATGACCAGGAATTTGGGCATAACTCATGAAAAGTGTTAAGTATGAGGGGTTTTACCACCGTATGCATAATCATTTGACTACAGAATGCTCTCAACTTGAAATGGGGAACTTAGATATTTTGTCTTAAGATCTCGATGGATGAAGAAATGGCAAGAATAAGAGGGAAACAACCAACTCTTTATATGACAGCAGTGAAAAAAAATATAGCAATTTCCAAGGGTCCTTTAGAGACAGCATCATAACAGTTGTGTAAGCTTGATTTTTATAGACTAACAATGCTTGAAAGAGTGTCACTGTGGAAAACATGATCCAAAATTCTAATTCAATCACTCTAAAATATGATAAAGACCAAAAATCCAACAGAAATAATAATGCAGAAATCAAAACAGCAATAGTAAAGATAGAACCATTCAGAAAGCAGAAAATAAAATTCAACTCAAAAAGTAGAAATCAAAGTGTTGTAAAGCATGAAAAGGAGCACAAAATTGGGAAGAAGAGCTAAACTACTAGTATACAGAAGAATATCGCTATCAAAAGATCTTCACGTTGGCCCCTCGCAATATTTCAAATGAGGACTACTAATGGTGTGGGAAAACCATTGTCTCTGTAATTCCTTTAAAATTGTTGAGTTAGTGTTCAAGACAAAAGTAATCCGGAAATGGCCTAACATTTGAAATCATGATGTAGCTATCAACACTTTGACGGATATGATTAAATCATCAAGATAAGCATGAAGACTAACCAATTTATCAAAAGTTGTGTGTATAGGCCTTCTCAAGGCAATACTTGTATCAAATAAGCCAAAGGGCAGGCAATTGTAAGACATAGTATCACGATTAGTAGTGAAAGTGGTTTTGTGGATATTTTCCCCTTCTACCTTAATTTTATCGTAACCAAACAAACCATCATGTAAGGGCTCTAAGTGTAACTCTACATTATGTTGCATAAACAATTTTATGCTGAGAGGGGGGAAAGGATTTCTCATAATTGCTTGCTTGAAAGTCCGAAGACTAATGCAGGTTCTAATATTATTAATGGTCTTCGAAGTGGGTTCCCATTTGGAAACCCATTTAGGGTGGGATAAAAAGAACATCTCAGTCCTTGAACAATTCCTCAACTCCCCATGAAAAGTTGCTTTCAGTGCAGAGTTAACAAGTCTTCATTTTTTCCTAACTGGTTTCATAGTATGTTGAACAAGACCTGGATCAAAACCATGAAGATCCATATCAAACCAAGCAAAAACCTCTTGAAATCTATCGAATAATTCAGTAGAATTTAATCTTTCCTTATCAGAACCCTAGACATTTATTTTAACGCTCAATGAAGATCCAGGTCTCCTAATGTTCATGGAGATGGCTTCAACCACCTTCAGTTGTAGCTCCTCCTCTTCATGTTTATCTTTGTGCCTACAACACTCAAGGAAAACGAACTCTCGAGAGGAATCAAGCCTTTAGGAAATTCATTATTTTATACAGATATAGTCTCCTCGGGCTTGAGGGGTTCATTTTGAGTGACATCACAACTGCTTTCATTGTTATGGATGGCCTTCCATGATTCTTCGTTTTCATAAATGTATGAATGATGTAGATATTGGAAAGAATAATTAGGCTAGCAAGGCAAGAGTTGATGAGTAGGAGAGGTTGTGAAGACATCTAATTGATCAGCTATAGAATTCAACTCCTTCATAACGAGTGATGTTAAAAGATAGGAGATTCAAGACAAGTGCCCAAACAGTTTGGGAATATTGTTCCATCAGTTGGTTGCTAGGAAAGCATGTCTTACGTATCAGGTTCACAACAAGCTCAGAATTTCCAAAAACTGAAAGGTGACCACAACCAAGATTAATGGCATTCTCAATGCCTAATAGCAAAGCTTCGAATTCAACGGCATTGCTTGAGCAAGAAAACTCCAACCTGTATGACAGATTATGAATCTTTCCTGTAGGGGAAACCAAGATAATACCAGCCCCGTTACCCTCATTTAAGTGTGAACCATCGAAGTGCATACGCCACAATTCATCCTCTAAATCAATTCCTTCCAGAGGAATATTATCCTCTTCAGCGAATATGGAATACACTCCTAGGTCTTCTTCAATATCTAGATTGTGGAACACTCTCTATGTAGGGTGAAATTATTCCTTCTCTAAGGACTATGATATTCTTTCCATTCTGAGGAATAGATAAATGTGTCCCATCAAGCGAGAGGTATCCACATGTTAGGGCTTGCCAATCTCTCCCCAAGATAATTGAGTAATTTATTACAGGCATATCGATCACCTGAATGTTGAGGGTTGTCCTTATCTCAGGATGAGTGCATAAAACCAAGGTTACATCCTTAATCTTGCCTATGGTTGTTTGTTATAGACTATTATAGGAGAGCATGCTTCTAGCATTTTCGTTTGTACAAGACAAGCCTAGTTCTTCCATAATAATCTTCGACATCACACTTGGGCCTGAACCGCCATCAATGAAGCAACAATGGGAAATTTTATCCATGATCTTTATAGAAATAAAAAAGGGGGGGATTTTTACAGGGTATCTAAAATTATGTACACCTACTTTATTTACAAAATAATCCTCTTCATCTACCTCTTCAGAAAGATTGGCTACAACGGAATTTTTTCCTTCCATGAATTGTTTCAAATGCATATGTTGTTCAGGGACGACAACCATGTCTAAGAGGGTTGCATCTTCCTTAATGTTGGCCAATTGATTCAGGATATTGTATTTGGAAGAGGGATTGATTTTTTGACTCTCAGGAATTTTAGGAGCCTGGGGTGCAGCAGCGGTTGAGGATGAACTTGGGCTAGAAGAACTGCGAGGAGGGTCAAATTTTCCTTTTGGGGCATAGGCTTTGTTTCTAGTGTTGATGACCGTGACATCTTCTAGCTCGGCAAAACCTAGGACAACGATAGTGGCTTCTGGTATTTTACCAAAGGTATTGTCTCTGGCACTCTTCCTTACCTCACATGTGATTTCTTCATGGTGTTCCTCACAAAAGTTACACCAACTCCGAGGCAGGATAGCCTTTGGCTGGAAATTATTTTCAATCGGACCTCTAAAAGGAGTGGAAAAAGAGGATGAACCTCCAAGGGTGATAGGGTTGACAGTACCTTTCCACTCAAAATATATCATGCGGTTGTTCATATCTTGTACCAATTGTAAGAGAGTGGACATATCTGTCTATCTAACTGATTCTCCCTAGGGTAGACCAGTTCGTTCAAGTTGTTCCTCATACTTTGAGCAAGTGTACAGAGCAGAACTGAGATTATCAATGGCCTTTTCTTCAAGCCTGTGACGGTAAGGAGAAGGAAATGCATTGTAGTAATGCATGAAGGCGGCTTGGTTCTGAGGGCGGATAAGTTTGAGGATTTGATTATACAACTTGGCGAATCGCAAGTTGAAAGACCTGATGGTCTCACCATCTTTGTAAGTGACATTATTGTACTCCCTTAAATTCTCAGCAGGGCTTTTGGATTGCCCATAAGTGGATCAGAACCAATAAATTAACTCCTCCCAAGTAGACAGGATCTTAGGAGGAAGGTCAAAAAAGTCGGTCGCAGCCTTTCCTTCCAAGGAATTGACGAACAAGTGCATGCAAGTGTCATTGTCATTAGCCCCTATATTATGACAAGCATTCGAAAATTCCACTAGGTGTTCATTAGTACTGACAATGTTATTTCCCAAAAAAATAGGCAAATGCTCTTTAAACTTCGGAAGTGAGTGAGTAGCAAGTGCTAGGTTAAGAAGAGAGGACACATACCATGGTGTGGTCATGGCATCTTCTTCGAACTGAAAAAGGACATACTTTTTAATGACTTTGGTGGGGTTTATAATAGATTTGACAAGGATATGGTGGTTGTACAAGCTACCAATCACTGATGACGATGAAGATTGGGAATATGGAGCACTTCCAGTGCTACCATAGCCACCACTAGATGCCATCTTGTGGATGATAGATGAGGGAAAGAAAGATGAGCTGGATGAATCAGATAAAATTCTCCTTAGAGCACTTTGTTGGGAAGATAACACAATGTTTCTCCTTCATATCTCAGCGATAGGAATGATTTCGGGTGACAAGCCTCTTCTTCTTATAGAAGCACGAGAATCTAAGGACGTGAAAGAAGGTCCAAAACTCAAAAAACAAAAGGTTATTGTTGATTTATGGGTTGCCTACGTCTAGCTTCCAATAGTTCTTGGACCCGAATATCTCTCTCAATTGTTGTCCAAGAACAGTTAAGCTTAAAACGGGTCCTAGCAATGTCTAAAATGGTATGAAATGGGTTCAAAGCAATGTTGTTCTGGTCTTGCAGACCGGGCTCAAGATTAGGCTGCCTTGCGACAGAAATAGTCATTAATAGCAAACAATCCAAGAGTCAAAACAAAAAAATAAAGATGTATCGATGAAAATCGAGTATAAAAATTAACTGGAGAGATATTGAAGATCTCCCCAGTGTGATCACCAAATTAAATGTTGAGGAAAATATATGAGTTGATACTACTCAAGTATTTTCAGACTTTACTTAGCTAAAGTAAACTAGATGGGAATATCACCCTATGTTTATAGCCAACAAAAATGTATATCCTAACTCACAAGTATTAATTACAAGTGCTTAGGCTAGTCTTTTATCAACAAAAGCTTGCTGGAAATTCACTTTTTATGTATTTTTCTGAACATATCAGTTGCTGAAATAAATGTAAGAACGGAAGTAAAGACACCAAGATGATACTCAAGATATATGAGACATAAAGCAATCATTTATTTCATTCCAATTCACCAAAGAGTCATTGTCTTTACAAAACTTCACACAGAAATCTTGGACCAAAGTCAAACTTAGAAATCCCCGATGGAACATACAAAAAGACCTCTGACAGAAAACCAAAACTGAACTCTAAAAGTTGGATCAGCCTGCCACATATTGCTTCCCACTCGACTCTGCACAATAGCCTTTATCAGTCATGAAAATTAATTCATAAACAGACAAGTCTACACAGACTATCAAAGATAGATCAACACCTCTAAAGAACAAGTGTCTGAATGATTTGATTCAGCCCTGAATATTGTTGTCTACAATAAGACCCTGCTATCACAAAAGAGAATTAGGTTGTGATGAATATATGAATGAATGAAAACCAAACTATCTCAACATAAACTCAAAGAGAAAACCTTAGCATGTGATGTGCTTCTATCCTCCTCTTGTTCCTCCTCTTAGTTCAACTTTTAACAATTTAGAATTGGTTAGAGTAGTTGAACTAACTTATTAGTTAAGATAACATAAGGCGTTAACTAACTTTAGTTAAGGAGAGGAGGGGTGGGGTTGGGTATTAATCATAATAGGGTTATAATTAAATAATAACTAATAGGTGGGACCCCCTTGTGACTCCTTTAGTGATAACAATCATCACCTCATAACATAATCCATTTGTTAAGCAAACACACCCCTTGTGCCTCCCTTCAAAACATATTTTCATTTGACAATTTTAGCTCATAAACTTGAAAATATTTCAAACTAATACTCATATATCCAAAATAAAACATGTTGTCCCAAATCCATAGATTCCACTGTCATAAAACAATAAATAACAGAAAATTTAAAAACCATATTTTCCACTCTATGAAGCAACCCTTCCTTGATTGTTGTTGTCACCTCTTGATTTCCCTGAAATTGCCTTGGAATGGGCAGAGCCCTTAGGATTTATCTTACTGATCATGTGGGAACAATCATCCCTCAAATTCTTTTGTGAAGACACGGATTTGTCAGAGTCATCGGAGGGTGAGGAAGGGGCAGCAACAACTTTTCCTTTATCAAATGCATGGTGGGATTGAATCTTCAATCTCTTGCTTGCATGGTAGGATTGGACTAGTGAGTGGTTAGGGGAAGCTTGGGAAATGGGGTTCAAAGGTGGGGGAGTAGGAAAGGTTACGTTTGGCCAGCCACGGTGTTGGGAGACTGTCGGGTGAACAATCTCCTGCCACCCATCATTTTCCAAGACTTCAGGCTGTAAAGAGACATGAGGAAGCATAGGTATACCAGGGGCTTGAGGGGCTTGAGAGGATTGGAAGGGAGGCCTTTCAGGCCTCGGTTGGAATATTCCTTGTCCAATCCAATTAAAGAACCCAGCATGGAACAATTGGCCAATCTCTTCAGAATCAACATCAAAATGTATTGAGAACCTAAGCCTCCTTGGGCCTCAGTTCCAATTACCACTACCTCTGTTTCCTCGGCCATGGCTTCCCCGACTGAAAAAACTCATCCTGCATATGTTAACAATTAGAAAATAGTCTTTTAAATAACCATGCATGATAACTCCTTAAAAATACAAAATAGATTTGGCTCAGAATGTATCAGGCTGATGCAATCCAATCCATACAAATTGTTCTAATGTTAATTAATGAGCAGGGGGGTGGAAAAAATGTTCAGGGATACATGAGGGGTTTGTAATTAGCGAAAATATGATATAATGAAAGGGGGGAGATATGGTCACTGCTCAATGATAACAACAATCAACTGTAAGAAAACCAATAAACATCACTGCAATCCACACAAAATTCTGCCACTTCTATCCAATCTAACACAAAATTTTCCTTAGTTGTGATCAATATCAAAATAGGGGGTGAACAAAATGAATATGGGATATTGTTGGGTATGTGTTATATTCTTTGCACGAGTAGCAGTGTCTGAGCGCCTGTGTCGGGCGCGCAGGGGGGTAAGAGGGGGGGCTGCTAGGCCCCCCCTCGGGGGGTGCAGGGGGGCGGAGCCCCCCTCGCGGGGGTTCGGGGGCAGCGCCTCCGAAAAAAAAAATTTGGCCCGACATATTTTCGTCGGTTTCGGGCTGACATATTATCGTCGGGCCGACATATTTCCAGGACGACATATTTCCGGGACCACATGATATTAGGTGGTTTTTGGCACATGGTTTTTGCCGATGGTTTTCTATTTCCGGTTAAGGAATTAGGGTTTTGGACTAATCCAGGTCATTGGGTTAGGGTTTTGGATGCCACTGGCTCCTAAATGTATATTGTATTGTAAACAATGTAACACAATTGTATGAATATAATATATGCTGGTTTTCTCGGTTTGGGTTTCCAGGTGAAAAATCTCTGTGTAATGTTTGTATTTGCCATTGTATATTTTCTGTTCTCTGTTCTTTTCTGAATATTGGTTTGCAGTAGATATTGTACAAGGTTAGAATTTACAGATATGTGAGGGGTTTATAATTAGCATAAAATGAGATAATGAGGGGGGAAAAATGTTTATTGTTCATGAGATTAAACAAGAAATCCATAAGATATTTTGCAGTAAAACAAATATGTATCGACCAATAATCAGATGACTGAGTAATAATTCCTGTGCATTTATTTAATTTCATTGTCCATTAATATCCAACACAGTGTCGTTACAAAACAAAATTATTTCACACAATTTGTAAGAGGCTATATTCCTTTTATTCGTACATGTTGTATGTTATAACAGTCAACAACAACACTCAATTTGTAACCAATAACATCCAGCATTGTCATACATTTCCCCAATCCACATCTATATTTGAAAGTAGTGTTTCCAAAAAAATAATAATGAAGCCTCTACTTCTATTAATAGGGCCAATCAAGATATGTAATGATATTCGTTTCCATACATATATATGCAGTAGAAAAATCAAAATAATCAAGACTTCACATGCCACACCTGAAAGGAAATTGACTATAACCAACAATCATCATTTAGACACAGGCTATGCAGGAGAAAATTTCTAAAACCATGTAACCATGCCACTGTAAGACAAGTATCTTAGTGTGATTTAAAAATGAGCCAAACATCCCACACAACTTTCATCTACAAGGATAAACTTGCAAAAAGACAACACACTTAGAATTCAGGGGGTATTACTGGGCATACAAAACAAGCCACCCATATTATACATGGTGCACAACTGAGATAATTTCATAGTGTAATAATTCCCATAACCACACAGCAATATATGACCACGATATAACTCAAAAACCTCATTTTGACCTATTTTTTAAGTCTCCTATGAGTGACCAGGCCGCGCACATTCAAGTGTATTCTCCCAACGACAAAAGATGCAGTGGAAATATCCAATCCAATCTTCTAATTCTCAAAAAAAAAATCATCTATAGGATGCGACATGTGTGAACAACACAAAACCCCTATGACCAATGCCAACCATTATCCAAACACCAAAATCACCGATCTAACGGTTGTATGATAACCAACAATTCAGCATCGTGGTAAGGGAAAACAGTCGACCAATCAAGCGTGATAACAATGTATACTCACGAACCAAAACGAAACGATAGAGGCCCTTTCATAACAAAAAAAAAACTGATTTTTGACAATAGGTTGCGCCTGTGAACCTTTTAGAAGTGCAATTGGCAATGCGGGGCTCAAGCCATTTCCACAGATGTATTGGCCAAAAGCCATACTAACATGACTTCTATACGAATAATGGGTGAGCCCACATTCGAAGTAACGTGCCACAATAATCTTAGCATGCTCAATAGACTTCTTATGCAGCTCCAGTCTAGAGGGTTTAAGGGTTTTCATAGTAGCCATCGCAAGAGGGATGGGGCACTGACTATGGTGGAACTTCGGGGATAAAGGCACGCACTCAAGGAGGACCACGATGCTCGTGAAAAGGAGGCATTTCCTTGACAGAGTTTGTAATGATCCCAAGCCATTATGCAAGGATCATCGCTGTTTTGGTGTCTTTTTAAAAAAAATTATGAGTGAGGTATTTCGTCAAACACTTTGTTGATCTACCCTTTAGATGTGTTTATATGTGTGTATGCAGCAAATAACAGAAAGAGATAACCATGGAACATACCTCAACCATATGTAATAAGATAGACAAGCCAAAACATCTCAATTCTTCTTTATTCATAAAATAGAGAAACCTGCTACAATGAAGATGCCGATCTAGAATTCTCAACAGATGGCCAAAAAGATAGACAATAGATAAGAGCAGCTACAAAATGCTCCCGCTAATACAAAATAATGCCTCCAAAGGCTGAATAAGAAATGAAGATCAATACAAGCAGATCTAAATGCCAAACTCTCCAGCTGAATAATGCCACGCTCCAATAGAAGGATGAAACCCTCAATAACTCGGCCCTGCTGCCAAAAGCGTCCAATCACCCTAATAAATATGCCAACTGATAGATCGGGTGATGGTAAGAATAACCCAAGTGCCTAAATCTCCAAGATCCCTCTCAATCTCCGTAGATCTGAGTTTCCCACTGAATGGGGTGCCCCACTGGATGACTGAAACCCTAGTTGGTTCGGCCCTGATGAAGGTGGCCTCCAAATGCTCTGAAACTCTCCAAGAATATAGATCG
>ML816735.1:108825-120998 GCA_009831015.1 Picea engelmannii | reverse complement strand
TAGGGTTTGTTATGTCAAAACCCTCAAAACCCCCAATATTGGGCTCACTAGCTAGAAGCCAGAAATCAAAATAAGATCATACCTGAATGATGAGTAGAGGCCCTTGCCTTCCTTTTATACTTTTTGGCTCACCTTTTCCCTCCAAAGTGACTTTCATTTTATTAATATTTAATTAATTAATTAAATCACTTTAATTAATTAATTAACCTTTTTACCTCTGAAAATTTCCTTATCTCTCCTTGTGGCTTCCCTGACCACTAAAAGTCACTTCTAGTCATCCCATCCTGTAGTGCTACTCCTTCCAATTCCAATGAGCTATTACACTGAGAGGTTCCTCCAAGTAATGTGCCCAAAATTCCCTCTTCAGTGATTTTAATTAACTTATAGCTCAAAATAGTCAAAATCATGGAAATCGTCGGAATGGAACGAAACCAAAGCCAACCTATGCGGAATGGCTCATAATGATGGAATATGATGATAAATTCCAACTGGAACCCACAATGCCTCTCAAATACCCATGTACTCACTATAACATCCATCTGGCTACTCTGGTCATCATAAGTCTCTACCCTGTGATGATGTCCCAAAGTGGGGACATTACAAAGTTGAACGGGGTTCTAATTAAACCAAGGAACATCGAAGACAATCATCCAGTCATCCTTTTAAAGAAAAACCCTTGAAAAAACACACTGGTAACAAAACTATCACCCAGGAAGACCACCAACTCTGATAAAGTCACAACAATTTTACGTAGAACCATTGATTTTCCATTCAAAGTCGAAACCACATAGTTGCAAAACCCAATACAACACAAACCCATACAACTGAGCCAAAAACATTTCATAACCAGAGTGAAGTCAAGAATGGCCAAAAGAGACATACCTGTCAATCGAAAACCTTAAGACGAGAAGCGGTCGAGCGGTTTCACCCTGCTGAAAATCCGGAGCATGAGCACAACATCTAGATCAAACAATAGTCTGATGAGGGTGGTGGCCGACAGGAAGGGTAAAGGTGATGTGCAGTAAATGCACATTGCCTCCACCCATATCACATTTACTCCATAATACATGCCAACGAGCCTTCATTAACACCATTAATCAACCAATGCATCGAGAATATCAACCCATTAAACCATAGCATAATCCAAGTTCCACACTCAACCATTTTTGTCGTTACCTTGCCACATGTGCCACCCATGCTATAATTCAAATGAATCGCTTGACCACTATACAACAGAACATCACCAATAGCACAACCACCATAAAAAATTGCAAAGCCATTACTTCCATAATCCACCAAGGTTTATAAAATATGCATATCGGCTACCGATTGCATCAATCAACGCATAACCCATGTATTATCACTTGCCAAGAATGCACCACCAAAACTTCCACGATATGCATGTCAAAATTAACATTTTTTTTAAAATGTCATTTTCTTGCTAGTTAGGACTTAACCACTATCAACAAGTATTTCATTTATATAGTATCCATGTTTTTCAATATTCCTCTATGTTAGCCACGATTAGAATCAAGAGATAAATCACCCGACTTATCAGAAAATTCCTCTCATAAAGGGGAAAATATAACACCAAGTGATTCCATTTGGTCAACTGGCAAGTGGTGTGGGCCCCTAAAACACATGGGTGAAGGAAGCAATCCTGGCCAATTCATCCCATGGATCTAAAATGTTTTGGATAATGATAACACGAAATTTTGATTGGTGGAAGAAATCTCTAGTCTATAAATATTTTTAGAAGGATCGCTACATAGGCCTAGAAAATCATCACCTTCACCCTAATGGTTCTCCAATTTTGAAGTTACATTAGGAATCATTGCCCCTCCTCCAAATCAAACTAACATGGATCCCTAGAAATGGAAAGAGTATTATAATATGGGCTAACAACGTTCTAAGAATAACCCCCCTTATTCCAAGATGGTTCCCTGAATCGTATCAAAGATTGGTTGGCAAGACAACATAAATTTACCTTATTTGACATCTCATCCTATATCCCTTCGGGCCTCTGTCTAGGTTGTAATCTCAAAAAAACCCATGTGGCCCTTTAGGCTCAGGCTTCACAGCTAATTTCATCCCTATAAGGCTTGTCTCCAGGGAATCTGGAGGATCAACATGAGATGGGATGGGGGGACCAAGGTTTTTTGGTTGGCAACGGATATGAGGCCCTCTTGTTGCAATCAGTTCTCCCAGCTAAATACATTTTCTGGAATAATTTTTGGCATCAGGATGGAACCCAAAAATAAATATATTTTTTTGGATGTTGGCCCATGAAAAAATTCTTACTAGTGAGAACCTCTGCAAAACAAAAATTGTAGGTCCTTCCCACTGTGCACTATGTAAGGAAAGTAATGAAACAATCAAGTACATGTTTCTAGAATGTACGATTTCCAAAGAAATTTGGAAAATCTTATTACAGAAAATATCTTGTAGGGTTCAGTGGCCAAAATCAATTAAGATCCTCCTTGGAAATTGGAAAATCCATTATCAAGGATCTTTCAGAAATAAGACAATTTTAAGATGCCTCTGGGTGGCACTCCCAAAATTCATTTGCTAGTAGATTTGGTTGGCTAGAAACAGAAGTGTGTTCAAGGAAGAAGATGTAATAGCTTGTAGATTAATATCACAATTCAAATCCCAATTAATGGAATGTTTCAATTCCCGTCGACTAAAGATAAATTCACTGCAGAGTTTGAATAAGAAAGAATAGAGGTGGTTGGATAAATTCCATCTGAATTACTAGATTAATTACTAGATTCAATATCTTCCATAGCCAAGATCATTCTGGCATCTTCATATCCCTCCCTCACATTTCTAGCAATGGGTGTCCTCTCAGTAGTCACATATCCTTTGCTTCAATGGAGCTTCAAAGTGAAACCCTGGGATAAGAGGTGTGGGAGAGGTCATTATTTACCCCAGGGGGAGTATTGAGACAATTTTTTCTTGGATTTTAGGCCATACCACCAATAATCAAGCAAAATAATATGCTCTCCTTAAAGGTGTCCAAAATGTTAAAGAGAACCAAATCCAGCATATAATCATTATTGGTGACTCATTGAACACCATAAGAAGTATGATTAAAGGGACATTTCCAAGGGATGCACATTTAAGCAACATAATCAAAAAAAAAAATCATATGATAACAAACATACCCCAAATTTATTTTCTCCACGTCATGAGGGAAAATAATAAGTTAGAATACTCACAATACAACCTGGCCACCTTGATCCCAAAAGGGACCATTAGGATCAATGGGAGATTATCCCATCACCCAATACCTTAATCAATTAATGTCTTCCCAATACCTTAATCAATGAATGTCTTCTTAAATTTATTGCATGTCATTTGGGTGTCACACCCAAGTAGGAAGAAAGTTTTCATAGCATTGACTCCCTCCCTCGTCGCACATGAAACATTATCATGGCCTCAACATCATATTTTCAGAGTGCAATCCATGCACGAGTAAGGTGGGATAATATTATCTATGTACAATACTTTTGTTATGTCACTATCTTACCATATCGCTTAGGAATTAGTAGATGTGATGGATACAGGGTATAATTCAGTGTTTGGACAATTCAACCACTTGGTCACTATTATGAAAATGTGTGGATTTCCCAAAACGTGCAAGAATTCCCCTTGCACCCCTCGTTATAGAATTGAGTCCCTAGAGAATTGGAGAATCAACATTCAATGACATCAAGCAATTCTGAGTTTATTATTTGCCTAGTTTGTAGAGGAATGTGATGGCTCTTGGGGGACTTAGGGGTACATAAGAGGGCTTCTCTCTCTCCTTATCAATTTGGCGGATAGAATTGAATATAGGATCTTGTATCCTAAGCATCAGGACTTGTTCGTTGGGAATTTTGCAAACAACATATTTGGGACCTTCAAGGAAATTGAAATAGGAGTCATATATTCTCAATGGATTGGTCTTTTTTTTCATTTGGAGCTTGAAATCATCCGGTAGCTATCTAGTGACAATTGGGATTCTCGGTCAACTAGTCTTCCCTATGCAGTTGAGTCCGTGTGGCACCAAGAAGTTCAACTAAGGAAAATACTTAAATTCAGTAAGGAAAAGTGTGGTTCAGCATCGATTGGCTCTTTCCATTTAGTCACTTCTCATTGGCCCTCATGCCTCAAAATAGAATTCCACCTCAGAATCTGGAGGACCCTTATGATGCTTTGTGGAAGGCTCTCTAGCATCTCCAAATTGTTTATCAAGGTTTATCCTCCAAAGTCTCTTTCATTCTGAACATCCTCATTTATCACAGGATGGCCATGTGACAATCGCATGATGAGGTCGATGCCATTTGGTCTCAGGTGGAAACTTTGCAGTTGCAGGTTGCACTAGTTCTCATGAAAGTTGAAGCAGATCCCTCCACCAATGGTTCCTCCCCATCGATTGAACAACAAAATGGATGAACCAGACCATATAGACCATATCACATTAGGTAACTAATGTTTTTTAAATACATATGTATTATGGGTACCTTCTACAGAATAGTCACTTTCAAATTTTGTAATGTAATGTCTCCTATTAGAGAAAAAACTACAAATTGGATAGATAGAACTAGAATAGAGTTGAACAATTTGTTTTGGCCTCTCCTTTCGGCCTTTTTTTTTAATATTTTTTACTCCTCAACGAGCTTTGGCTACAAACTTTTTTTATTAATATATTATCCACCAGTTCTTGTCAAAAAAAAAACCCTTAAGAGAGTATCCAAGGGAGAAGGAAGTATGGTATATTCAATATGTGCAGGGTGACAAGGTATAATGTTAGACCTACAATGTGTAGGATGAGATCCTAGAGGTACTCTCCATTAAAATTCCAAAGGAATATGGGAAGGATTTCAAAGTTGAATTTATTTTCACTCAATTCAAAGCAACTAGATCTTCATTCTCAAATATAGAGGTGGAGGAAAGGACACATCATAAACCAGGAAAAAGGAATGAGGTTTTGGGTCCAGGAATCATTGTTTATCATATGAACCAAGATTTAGAGTATGGTTATAATCTCTATCTTAGGAGGATCTATCTAGAGGTGTGGAGAAATCCCAATGTGGGAATACGAAATTGCAAGAGCTAAGGTTTCTAGTAGGGAAATGCAAAAAAAGTGTGTTGCATAAAATAGAGAGGCTAAGCTAGTTATCATAAAGGATATGGTGATGGGGGATCATCTCATTAGTGTGAAAATACCTAACAATATTCTTCAATGAAAAAACATAATTGAAAGGAACTTTGAGTTCATGGATGGTGAGTTCATGGATGATGAGGGTTCGGCTAGGGTTAATAGGTTATATTCCATTTTTCATATCCTAACTCATGGATGGTCAACCTTTTAGTTTGATTTAGAGGCCAACATGGAAAAATTATTAGTAAAGAGATGGTTCTAGGGTCCATCCTATTTAGATTTCAACAGGTGGTCACCAAGATTTAATCCCTGGTAGGAAACCAGGGATACATAGCCAATTTAGGTGAAGCTTCCTAGTCTTCCCATGGAACTCTTGAATAAAGGAGCACTGAAGGAAATTGGGTATGGTATAGTTAAGTTCATATATTTATAGGTGAATTATGTGTCCAAAGTAGATAGAATAGTTGTTAAAATTCTAGCATAATTGGACCTATTGGAAATAGTTTTGAAAGAGATTGAGATAGGATGGTGTAATTGGAAGATCAGTCAAACTATAGATTATTAGAAAATCACATTTGAATGCCTAAACTATCATGGGGAATGTCTATAAGTAATTTCCAAGATCGAATAGAAGGTGTGTATAGAGAAAAATAAAGAGAGATCCAAAATATATTCAAAAATATTAGGAGCCCATATTTCAAGAAGATGATGCCAAAGGTGAAATAAATAATTCCAGAGGCACAAAGTTTAGACAATGATAAAGAAAAGGGTGAAGATACAAATAAATAAGGTTAAAAGGTAGAAGGTATCTAGAGGTTCCATTAACTAGTTTCTATATGAAGCATAGTGAGGAGACAAAGTTGTCCAAAGAAGTATTAGGATCAATATATAACAATGCAAAATTGGCACAAGATAAAGTTAAATCATGTAATTTTATTCCTTCCTTCTCCCAATCAAATTCAAATATGGATAATTATATTGAAGGAAGTTCAAAGGTCTCCCCTATATCCAAACAACTTGTCTCTTTTTGCATTTGAGCCTTATTGTCCTTTCTGAATTTCCCAACCCTCCTTCTAAGTTAGGATATATTACTAATGGAATAAATTGTATCAAAAGGATTTAAAAGATTAATGGTTTAGAGGATTCAATTCAGGTAAGTAGTTCAACTTTGTCAATTTCATCTAGATTGAGTGGTTGAGAGGGGAAATTATTATCCTCCCAAATTGGGTTCAAATATCATTGAAGACATGTTTACTCTTCTTGAGCGATGAAGAATATCTCAATTTCTCTTATAGCCTACAGGGTGGGGTGCTAATTTACATGAAAAAAAGTATCTTGTCTCTAGAGATCAAGGACCTCAAAATTGAAGTAGAAGAGAGGAAGTTGTATAGATGTAAATTAATACTTAGGAAAGATACCTACATAAGGTAGTTCCAAGGATATATGGAGGTCTGGCATAAAGTCATTAATTTCAATAGCAAAAAATAAGTCTAAAAATGAAATAAGGGAAGGAAAGCAAATGACCATAAAGGGGGCCCTTAGAGTAGGAAATTCTTAAGATAGGGTGAACCTATGATTATTCTATAATTGAATTTGAGAGAAGTAGGGGGCACCTAGAAGAATATATCTCTTAAAAGATTGCTTGCCATTTTCAAACAAAACATAATTATGATTCAAGATACAATTTAGGAGGGGATTAAAGTGGTAGCTATACTAGCCATTTGTTTAAAAGAGTGGACATTTTTCTCTTTGGATTCAAATGGAATATTAGGAGGTATAGGGAAAAGCTAGAATAAAAGTATTTTTTTCATTAATTCGTCGTTTCTAAATGCAAGTATCCAAACAGTGTTATGGTCAAAGGAACCAAGGAAAATTTATTCCTTTATCAATATCTATGGCCCATATGGAGATAGGAAGATCTTTTGGGATAATTTAAGTTCTCAATGTTTCACTAAAAATGATAATGGTATCATGGGGGAAGAGTTAAACTTGACTATCAAGGAAGGAGAATTATGGTGGGGGAACACCAAACAAGGCCCTTTGATAGAATATTTTTTATGATATGTTTGAATAATTAGGGTTATGTAACATGGAACCTATAAATTGGTTCCAAATTGGAGGAATTTTAAAAGTGAAAATGAAGGGGTTTTTAAAAAAATTCAATAGGTTCATGAAGAATATAAAAGAATAAATTTTGGGTAGGGAAAGAGGATCTTTTGATCACCTTCCAAAACTTCCAGAAATTTGAAAAGGAAGTTAGAAAACCTCTAGGGCCCTTTAAAATTAATCTTAAAGGGTTAGAAGATGAAGACTTTAGAAATATAGTAAACCAAATTCAGAGGAATAATGAGCCTACATAAGAAGAGGTTTCCATGTATCATAGTATAGACAATCTAAAGAAAGTGAAAAATATAGCCATAGAATAGGAAAAGAAAAAGTCACTAAATTCTCAAAAGTAATTTATAGAATTTAGCAACAAATCAAACTTTTATATGAAATAAATAAGGAACATATATTCTTGGATAAATATTTAGAAGAAATAAATAGGGGGATATTGGAATGGGAAGAAGTAAAATGGAGATTTAAAAGTAAGGCAATATGGTTGGAAAAGTGGGATGAGAATACAAAAGTATTTCAAAATTATGCAAAGCATTATAATATATGGGAGACAAGGAAGAGAAAGGGGAAAAGTTAGAAGATTTCCAAAAATAGTTGAAGAATGATTAGAGCACTTCTAAAGGTTCCTTCAAGAGCCATAAGGGAAAACATTACAAACATTTTAATATTAACCTTTGATTTTCCAAGGTTGATTAAAGGACGACAAAATGAAGACCTTGAAGTAGAAGCTACTAAAGGGGAACATAAAGTAGTACTGGACTCTTTTAAAAAGGAAAAGAGTCCAAGCCTAGATGGTAATATAGTAAAAATTTATCTAGTTTTATATGAATTTTTAGACGAGTTGTTGAGGGTAATAGAAGAATCAAGATCTTCAAGGAAAATCTTGGGTGCTATGAATGCAAAATTTATAGCACTTGTCCCAAACAATAATAATCTTGAAGTTTTTGTGATTATAGGTCAATATATTTGTGAAATACTATGCACAAAATCATAGCAAAGCTATTGGAAAATAGGTTCAAAAGAGTCTTCTCCAGTTTCATCTCTAAAGAACAGTTTGGTTTTTTGCATAATAGGAAAATATATGATGTGATGGGAGAAGCACAAGAAATTTTACATTATATGTATGTGAAAAAGATGCTCGCTATGGTGAGGAAAAATATGCTCTCTATGGTGAGGAAGTTATATTTAGCCAAGGCTTATGACAGGGAAAGTTTGTTTTATCTCAGGTTAGCATCATTGCATTTTAGTATGAGTTTACAAGTTGTAAGATATTTGTATTTCTTCAAGATTATTTGTAGTATTGATTAATGGATCAACTTCCATATTTTTCTTTCCTTCTAGGGGACTTATGTAGGGTTTTACAATGTCACCTTTTCTTTTCTTATTGGTATCTAAAAGGTTAAGTATGATGGTGAATGCTTGCAAAATGGAAGAAACTATAAAAGACATTAAAATGGGGAATAACCTCTCTCTTTCCCATTTACTTTTTGCAGATGATATTATTTTGTTTGGTATTGGATTAGTAAGGGAATTATAAATATATAAGGGAATTGTGCAGTAAATCTATGGGGATGGAAGTGAATCCTCACACATATTCATTAGTATTCAATGGTATGGAAGAGGAACTTGAAAGTTAGGTTCGTCAAATTCTACCCTACACTACCTTTCCTTTTAATAATGGGGTCAAATGTACAAGTTTCTATTTAAAAACTAATGACTATAGATTCAAATGTTGGTACTGGATCTACAAAAAAATTAAAGGTAGGTGTCATGGTAAAGTTCCCCCTACGGACAGGTGAAAACCCCCTTGAATCAAGACCCCTCTTGATCCAAGACAAAAGAAAACAAATGGTGAACTACTTCCCCCCTAGACCTATTTCAACAATTAGAATAAGAAAGAAGAGATGGATGACTTACCTTTTTACGTCGGTTGTCCTCGTTACTCCGGCCTTTGACCTTGATTTCCAATCTCCTAGGCATAATAAAATACCTGCAAAGAACAAAGTGAAACCTCCTTCTTCCACACTATATTGTTAAGTGAAAATAGATCTATCTATGATTAATTTAACAACAATATACAAGTGTATACGTGAACGCATAGGTATGGGAGGAATAGGCCAAGTTATGTATTAATGGAAAGCCAACAAAATGGAAGAACTTACAATCTCAATTTTGACATTGAAGCAGCTTATCCAAGCTCTCCTATCTAGCCCTTTGGATCTCACACAATCATAAGTATGATGCTCTTAATTCTCCCTCTCTGTTTATGTTAGACAGTTGGTTTAGATTGATGGGACGTTGGTTTGGATAGTTGGTTGTCATTGATGTCAACCCTTGGAGAGTGATATTGTGATATTGTAGTTGATGTTAACCCTTGAGTATGTTCGATAGAAAATTCTGGTAGCTCCATAGGTATGGGTAAGGAACCCAATTTTGGTTGAGGAATAATGTAATTAAGATTAGTGAATTTGCAAGTGAGACTATTCTAGATGGATAGTACATTTCGTGGAATTTTCGGTGATATGTGGTACGTTACATAACTCCTCACGGTTAGGGAGTTATGGCTTTGTGAAGTTGGAGAACCCTCATGAGTTATCTAGAATGCCCCTAAAAGGTCAAAGAAGTCACTTTATTCTAGAAGCTCCTAGAAGAAGTTTACTAGTCAAAGTGGTTGTAACTAGGAGTTAATCATGAGTTAAGTTGTTGCAAAAAGAAAATAATTAAAATAAATTAGTTGCAACTAGAAGTGGTGAGTTTATTGTTTGTGGATAAAGTGGTTGTAAGTGGAAAAAATGGTTAAGAGTGGGTTATCCCTAAAAGAAGGAAGTTGGGTAAAGTAGTTGGAAGATAACCCCTAGAGGAAGCTACTTGAAGAGTATAAATAAGAGAGCAAGGGTCTCCCATTAGCACCTATTGAGCACATTGAATATCTGTTATTTTGTGAAAGGTTTATTGCAGGTACTCATTGATACATCTAAAGTTATGCAAGTTTGAGACAACAAATAAGGGTTGACGGTGAAAGTTTCGGAGTTGTAGAATCTCCAAAAAAAACCCTAGTTTTTGAGGTGTATGTGAGCTACAGTGGAGGAAGGTACGTATATACACAAGTTGTAGTGAAGGAAGGCACATACATATGCAGGTTGTAGAAGAGGAAGTCACGTATAGTTGGGAAAAGACATGAAAACTTGAGTATATGTAGATGCCAGGGCTCTAGAGTCTGAAAGCAAGTTCCCAGGAAGGTCTATAATGATCAGGTACAACAGATCTATCTACAGGTTCAAAAGGTATGTCATATTCTTATGTGTAGTTGGATATTGTTGTCTACATGAGATATGGTTATGGGAGATTGAGGATTTTCCCTAGAGAGGATGTTGTTAGTATGTCACTTACTGTATGATCTAGATCTACAGAAATAGAGGGTTGGTATTGTCTGGTATTTATCATTGGTAAATCTTGTTGGTTTGAGTATTGAGGCATATCTTGTATTTCTTGGTACATGGTTGAGGTTTGTTTTGGTACATGGTTGAGGGATTTTGGTTGTGAAGTGTTGGTGAAATTGTTGGTTTAGTTTGAGGTTTCACATCAATAAGGGTTTGATCTCTAGTACATGTGAGGGTTTATTACACATGATTATGATTGTATGCACATGTATGGCACATGACTAGAGAGACATAGATGCAAATGGTTGAGTGATATTCTTGTGATATTGCATGTGAGATATATGTTATCAGATCTGATTTATTGAGGAGATTAATGGTACAGTTTGAGGTTACATTATAGTGAGGGTTTGATGCATTGTTGATGTAAGGGTTTATGGTATTTGGTTTATGAAGAGTATGGTGTATTGCTAGAGGTATCTTATTGGTTATCTTGGTGATATTGTGCATATGGTTGAGAGTGGTCATGGTGATTGATCTTAGAGAGTAGATCCAATTTTCTTGATGAGATTGATGAGACAGGTTGTTGTGACAGGTTGTGTTGTGCATAGTTGATGCAATTGTGATACTACATGGTGTGCTAGTTATTGATGCACATGATTGGTTGATGAGATTGATGAGATAGGTTGTTGTGAAAGGTTGTGTTGTGCATAGTTGATGTACTTGTGTTGGTACAAATTGTGGGTACAGGTTTGGTTCATAGTTGATGCATTGGTTGATTGTACAATTTGTGCTACAGGTTTGGTACATCGTTGATGCACTAGTTGATGGTATAGGTTGTGGTACAGGTTTGGTGCATGGTTGATGCATTGGTTGATGCATTGGTTGATGGTACAGGTTGAGGTACAAGTTGATGCGTGATTGATGCATGGTATAGGTTTTTGTGAGGCTACAGGTTGAGAGGTTACAGGGGTATATTTTACAGTGACATTATGGAAATGGTTTCATCAATTATTTGACATTTATATTTCAGGCTAGTTGGAAGGGGAAAGGAAAGGGGTTTGTAGCCTCCTTTCGGGTGGTGTTGGAGAATCAGGGAGTTAGAGCCTAAGAAATAGGTGGTTGTAGCCACCTTCTAGTTGTAGCAGGAAAACCCAGGGGGTTGTAGCCTCCTTCTGGTTGGACTCGAAGAATTATGGAGTTGGATATTCCTTTAGGTTGGATCCTGAGAAACTAGGGGGTTGGAGCCTCCTTCCAATTAGAGCTAAATAATTGGAATTTGGTGCTTCCTTGAATGTAATTCTTGACATATAAGAAAATCATTTTGTGGTTTTCTCCCGCATTGGGTTTCCACGTAAATATTGGTGTACTTTGCATTGTGTGGATGTGTTTTATTGTTTATTATGCACCGATGGATGTTAATGTTTATGATATAGTAATATATTGATGATGAATAGATGAACATGGTTGAATAAGTAAAAAGAATATATATTGTGGTTTAAAGGATAAATAAGTGGTATAATTTATCA
>ML816735.1:75030-102856 GCA_009831015.1 Picea engelmannii | reverse complement strand
GATGCTGAAACACCGCGGAGCAGATGCTGAAACACCACGGCTGTAGCATAAGATGAAACAGTGCTGAAATTAAATTTAGCATTTAAGTTTGACTGAAAAATCAGCGAGACTGAAACTGGGTGGGATTTTGAAAAAATTAACAAGTATTTTTACAAGCACAGGGTTATGATAGTTGGAAATTAGTTATTACAGAATATGATAGTTCAAAAAGGGAAAAGACTACAGCCAAGAAGGAACTAAAATGAAATAACAAAATTGCAATGGATTTCATTTTGGAATGATTAGATGATTTAGTGAAGGAAAAATTGGGTAAATGTTCATCAGCTAAAGAACTTTGGGATAAGTTACTTAATATATATTCTTCACCCATCACAGAGTCAGATAATTCCAAATAAGATGCAGGTACAGAACAAGAGGAAAGATGCTCATCATGTCAAAAAGATTCAGAAGAAGAGTATGAAATCAATAGAAGTATGTTTTATGCTTTAAATGTGAAAAAGGAGAACATATTGAATTTGAATGCCCATATTTGAAAATTGAAAGTGATGAGATAGAAAATCCCAATGAAGTACTATATAGTCAACGAGAAAGAGAACTTGAAGAATAAATCGTCACCTTGAAGATCCAACTTGAAGAAGCAAGAAGAACAGAAGAAGTAATGAAGATCCAGATGAATAAGAAATAAGATGAATGTGAGAAGCTTGAAGAAGAAGTTGTTATGTTAAGAGTAAAAGTTGTCAAGCTCAGCAAAAACATTGAAGAAGCATCCACATCATCAGTAAATATAGTTGAAGAGAGATGTCACAGGTCATCGAAAGAGAAAAGTGAAGAGAAGCCTAAGATTTATGCAAAATTCATCAAAGGATATATAAAGAAGGAAGAATGCAAGCCCTTAAAGAAGAATATTCCAAAAAGATAGAAGACTCAAGAAGAAGACTACAGAAGAGATCGGCATCAAAGAAGACCTTCCACATTTAGATAACCAAGAAGCTTCACTCATAATGAAGGATTCAATAGAAGAGAAGATAATGATCAACCAAATCATGATTTCAGAAGGACTACAGCACAGAGAATATCATCCACTCCCATGTATGTAAATTTATTTTATGGTCATTGTTTTCATTGCACTAACTTTGGACATAAGGTTGCAGATTGCAAAGCTTGTGAAAGAAATATTCAGACAAGAAATGTTTATGTGGCCCCACATAATATTGAATGTTATAAATTCTACAACTATGTTCATATAGCTCAGAATTGTAAAAGCATGGTAGTGCTATCCATGACGAAAGAAACATATATCAGATATACAAAAATTTGGAAAAGAAAAGAACAAGAAGAAAAGCAAGTGAATAAAGACCAGATTTCAGAAATTACAAGACTTTCCATAGTACGAGAAAGAAAAGGAAAGTAAGTAAAGGAAGAACAAGTTTTAAGAACCATATTTTTATAATATGTAGCAGAGAAAGATCATAATAAAGAGCGGGTAAATAAAAAATGGGTCCTAGAGATCACAGGATTTGCAGTAGCATGAGAAAGAAAAGAAGATCAAGTAAATCAAGAGATTATACTTTCAAGAATTATAGAACGAGATCAATCCATGGGTAGAAAGGGAAAATCCAGATTTCATAGAGATGATGTATCCATAGATGAAGAGGAAGATGACTCTGCGTCAGAGCGACTATTTTTTTGAGCCATCGGGCTTGGAGAATCCCATTAAATATGTATGTTGAACATGGGTAGTCTAGAAAACATCTCTACGGATCAGAAATTTATCTTTTGAGCAAGTTGAATTATGATGTTGCATATTTTTTATAGAGACAACCTCAAAGTGGTTCGATAGAAGAAGTACAGAATGACAGATTGATTGATTGAGAAAGCAATGTTCACACACAGATGCCAGTTGGAAGTTACACAGGAAAAATTTTATGGTTGTATTCAGGCATAGATATTGTTAGCACATGTTGTTCGAGCCATGCAGATTTTGGTATGAAGATAAATAAAATTAGTGGACACATTTGATGATCATTTGTAGCCGAGAAGACTTCAGAATAGTATAGGGACAGATGGGCCAGCATTGTGAACATTTGAGTAGCAGAGTCTTGGAAATTATGGACAAAGATGGATTAGAAGGTTTGGATAGATATATGACAGTGGATGAGAGCATGAGTTCAAGAAAGGTTGGATTCACAGAATGATCTAGAGAATGGTTAAAAAATTAGTTCATATATTTGTTCAGAGATAAAGGAATATTATCATAATGGATGATAATGATACAAGAATATTTGAATGTTTATTCTTGAATTATTTTTATATGTGTTAGTTGATTACTCAAGGAAACACCAATGGAAAACAACTCCAAAAGGAAGCATGTACAGAAAGACCTATATTGATCTACATAGAAACTACAGAGAAGTCATCAGAGAGAGAGAGAGATTCAGAAAGGAAGATTAGTAGCATACATACATGGATACACACCCACAGGGGGAGCTATTCTTTTTACCAGGATTGGTTAGAGAAGGTACAGTGTCAGATCAACAAGGGAAGTTAATCCCTTATTAAAGGGGGAGAGAGAGAGAGTAATCAGAGGCATGAAACAGAGGGAGCACCCCCAAGGAAAGTTTAGATAGGGGGATCATCCCAAAGGACATTGCAAACAAGGGAAGCAGCCCCAAGGAGAGTTCAGTAAGGGGGAGCATCCCCAAGGATAAATACCCTTTATCATTCATGTCAAAGGGAGAGAGATAAAAACGTTAATGAGGAATATGAGCATGAGTGTTTTCATGACTAAATGTTTCCATCAATGCCAAAGGGGGGTATTTTCAGACAGTTGGTTTAGATTGATGGACAATTGGTTTGGATAGTTGGTTGTCATTGATGTCAACCCTTGGAGCGTGATATTGTGACATTATAGATTGATGCCAACCCTTATAGATTGATGTCAACCCTTGAGTATGTCTGATAGCACATTCTGGTAGCTCCAGAGGTATGGGTAAGGAACCCAATTTTGGTTGAGAAATAATTTAATGAAGATCATTGAATTTGCAAGTGAGACTATTCTAGATGGATAGTACATGTCGTGTCATTTCCGGTGATATGGGGTACTTCACATAACTTCTCATGGTTAGGGATTTATGGATTTGTGAATTTGGAGAACCCTCATGAGTTATCTAGAAGCCCCTAGAAGGTCAAAGAATTCAATTTATTCTAGAAGCTCCTAGAAGAAGTTTACTAGTCAAAGTGGTTGTAACTAGGAGTTAATCATGAGTTAAGTTGGTACAAAAAGAAAATAATTAAAATAAATTAGTTGCAACTAGAAGTGGTGAGTTTACTATTTGTGGATAAAGTGGTTGTAAGTGGACAAAGTGGTTAAGAGTGGGTTATCCCTAAAATAAGGAAGTTGGGTAAAGCAGTTAGAAGATAACCCCTAGAGGAAGCTACTTCGAGAGTATAAATAAGAGAGAAACGGTCTCCCATTAGCACCTATTGAGAACATTGAATATATATTATTTTTTGAAAGGTTCATTGCAACTACTCATTGATACATATGAAGTTACACAAGTCTGAGACAAAAAATAAGGGTTGACGGCGAAAGTTTCAGAGTTGCAAAATCTCCAAAACAAAACCTAGTTTTTGAAGTGTACGTGGGTTGGAATGGATGAAGGCACATACATATGCGGGATGCAGTGAAGGAAGGTGTGTACATACGTGGGATATAGAAGAGGAAGTCATGTACAGTTGGGAAAATTCATGAAAACTTGAGTAAATATGGATGCAAGGTCTCTAGACTCTGAAAGCAAGTTCCTAGGAAGGTCTACAGTGATCAGGTACATCAAATCTATTTACAAGTTCAAAAGGTATGTCATATTCCTATGTGTAGTTGAATATTGTTTTCTACATGAGATATGGTTGTGGGATATTGAGGATTTTCCCCAGAGAGGTTGTTGGTAGTATGTCACTTATTGTATGAGATAGATCTACAGAAATACAGTGTTGGTATGTCCGGTATTTATCATTGGTACATCTGGTTAGTTTGAGTATTGTGGCATATCTTGTATTTCTTGGTACATGGTTGAGGTTTTTTGTGGTACATGGTTGAGGGATTTTTTTTGTGACGTGTTGGTGAAGTTGTTGGTTTAGTTTGAGGTTGCATATCAATAAGGGTTTGATGTCTAGTCTATGTGAGGGTTTAGTACACATGATTATGATTGTATGCACATTTATGGCACATGACTAGAGAGACATAGATGCACATGGTTGAGTGATATTTTTGTGATGTTGAGTGTGATATATATGTTATCATATCTGATCTATTGAGGAGATTATTAATACAGTTTGAGGTTGCATTATAGTGAGGGTTTGATGCATTGTTGATGTAAGGGTTTATGGTATTTGGTTTATGAAGAGTATGGTGTATTGCAAGAGGTATCTTGTTGGTTATCTTGGTGATATTATGCACATGGTTGAGATTGGTCTTGGTGATTGATCCTGGTGAGTAGATCTGATTTGGTTCATGATATTGATGAGATAGGTTGTTGTGATAGGTTGTGTTGTGCATAGTTGATGCACTTGTGATAGTACATGTTGTGCTAGTTATTGATGCACATGATTGGTTGATGAGATTGATGAGACAGGTTGTTGTTGATAGGTTGTGTTGTGCATAGTTGATGTACTTGTGTTGGTACAAGTTTGGTGCATGGTTGATGGACTAGTTGATGGTATAGGTTTTGGTACATGTTTGGTGCATGGTTGATGCACTGGTTGATGGTATAGGTTGTGTTACAGGTTTGGTACATGGTTGATGCATTGGTTGATGGTACAGGTTGATGCATGGTATAGGTTGTTGTGACAGTGACAAGTTGGACAAGTTGACAAGTTACAATGGTATATTTCACAGTGACAGTGTGGTAGTGGTTTCATCAATTATTTGACATTTATATTTTAGGGCGATTGGACGAGGCAAGGAAATGCACTTGTAATCTCCTTCCGGTTGGTGCCAGAGAATTAGGGAGATGGATATTCTTTCAGGTTGGATCCTAAGAACTAGGTGGTTGTAGCCACCTTTCATTTGTAACTGGAGAACCCAAGGGGTTGTAGCCTGCTTCTTATTGGAGCTAGAGAATTTGGGAGATGGAGCTTCCTTCAGGTTGGAGCCTGAGAAACTAGGGGGTTGGAGCCTCCTTCCAGTTGAAGTTGGAGAATTGGAAGTCAGTGCTTCCTTGAATGTAATTCTTGACATATAAGAAAATAATTATGTGGTTTTCTCTCCCATTGGGATTCCACGTAAATATTGGTGTATTGTGCATTGTGTGGATGTGTTTTATTGTTTATTATGCACTGATGGATGTTAATGTTTATGATACAGTAATATATTGATGATGAACATATGAACATGGTTGAATAAGTAAAAATAATATACATTATGGTTTAAAGGATTAATAAGTAGTATAATTTCGCATTATTGATTCACCACCCTCCCCCCCATCTCAATAATCCAACAATTTCACTCAATTGTGACCTTTATAATATAGGCTTAGATGTATCACAACCATATGATAGTTTTTAGAAGAGGATGTGGTCAAAATGGGATTTGGCTCAACCAACAAGATTGACCTTGCCTTGAATTGGAGATCGCTCGAACCAATTGCTCGAATCAATACCTTAACCAATTGCAAACTCTCGTAAACAACCTCACAAATCAAGCAAAAAGGGTTGCAACAACTTCATCGCCCCCCCCCCCCCCATAACTGTGCACAAGGAAACTATCACTCCCTAGGATACTTTGGGGGAGAGATGATCAAGTTTTCATCTCTTTGTATATGGGTAGGGGGGCGATGAAGCTCAATTAAGTCCAAAGTCTCAAGGAAAAAATAGAATTTCGACCTCCAAATGATGCATTTCTCATCAATCATGTCTAGGTAACATGACAAGTACTCGCACATGATGATAAAGTGTGGCATTTAAGTGTGGCACTTAGTATAATGTGATACATAAGTGTGACACTTAGTAGAATGTGATACATAAGCGCAACACTTAGTAGTATGGGAATTTGGTATGTAACAGTACAGTCACTAACTGGTACTTAAATTATTATCGAGGGAAGGTACATCGAAATTGGTCAAATCATTTTTGGAAGGGATTCTCATATAATGTCACTCTTTATCATATATAACGAAAGGCATATTGGAAAAAATTAGAAATAATTGCTTCTGTTTTCTATGGACAAGGAAAAGAAATACAGAAGGTATTTTTGTTGGTAAAATAAAACTATATTGCAAATTCAAAGGCGGTAGGTTGGTGGGAGTTGAAGAAATTCGTCATTTTTATTAGGCCTTAGTATCAAAAAGTCTTTAGAGAATGATGAGCAATGAAGGGTTATGGCTAAATGTGATTATTGAAAAGTTATATCACTAGAGTTAGTGGAGGATTAGATACGAATTCTATTCTAGTGTTTTTGAGAAGATTTGGTTATCTGAAAGGCATTATTTAAAGCTTTCCCTTTGCTAGGAAAATGGTTAGAATGGTTTCAATTCAAGATATTTATTGTTTACTAGATGTAGCTAGTCCAGGGACTAGTTCTATCTAGAACCAAGGTGGAAAAATACTATCCAATTAGAGTTTCAAGGAACTATGGAAAAAAAATGGAATCAATATATATACAATCTCAAACATAGTGCTAGCAAGATTAGGGAGGAAGAGGTTGATATTATATGGTTAAATAATAAATATTTTGGAAGATAGACAACAAATTTAGGATACGAGACCAAGGTAGAGGAGTATGAAGAAGTGTAATGTCCCTAATCCGAACCCCATCTGTAGTTGTGCATTTAGGCTGGTGAGCCATTTTGGTTTTGCGTGCACCTGAGCAGTGCATGATGTAATGATCCATATGGATTGGTGAGTCCTTGGAAACAAGTGTAAATGTAATGATACATATAGGCTGGTGAGTCATTGATACCAAGTTTTCGTACTGCGCACACTAGTGGAATGTGTGAGGTTGGTTATCAAGGAAAAGGTGTGCATATTCCATAGTGTTGTGTGTGACTGAGCTAGTGTGTGTGGAATATGCATCAAGAGAGGGTGCACATATTCCATAGTGTTGAGCACAAACAAGTAAATGCATGGAAATAATTGTGATGTATGTGTGTGTGTGTGTGTGTGTGTGTGTGTGTGTGTGTGTTTTGAGGCTAGATATCATGTGTGACTATTGGGCTAGTGAGCCAAGATGAAAATAGTCCAGTGCACCTATTCTTGTAAAGTGTATCAAACTCAAGTTATCAATATATTACATCGTTGCGTGCAGAAGGACTCGAACGAAAAGAGATGGGGGGTTGACTCCACTGAAAAGGGGGGAATATTTTAATAGTATTTCCGAAAAATGTAATTTACGGATGAATTATTTATCCTAAGTTCCTGGGGGATGGGAACAAGTCACCAAGTGGCTAAAGTAAATTATGAAGGTGACAAGTGTCAAGTTAAAGGCATGCAATATATATATTGCTAGCCTTAGTGTAATTTGGAGAGGTGACTCATATGGGAAAAACTTGAGACAGAATTTCCTCTATGAAGAAATAGGTATTTATGTTGTAACTTGTTGTCATTTGGCTTAACCATATGCTTGGGAAAATCTTGGTATGATTGAAGAAATGGGTTTTCAAACCCATAGTTTTCCAAGAGGCAGGTTTTCAATCCTGTGAGAAATTTCTCCAGGTGAGAGATTGGCTTCGAATTGTTCCCTAGTGCACTCGGAATTAGTTGTAATGCTTTGAGACTTCCTGAGTTGGCCTGTTGTTGAAGCCCTGAAAGGGAAGTGGGGAAGTAAAAGGACTGTTGAGCAGAGAAGGGGCACACTTCCTGGGGTGGGACAGGCATGTGGGGAATGAGGGACTATAGACTAGTTGCAGCAGTCAACACCTTGGACTGAGCAATTTTGTTGTTTGTTAGACCATAGATTGGCATTAGGAATCCTTTTTCCCTGGTGGAGTTAGAGCCCTAGCTCGGGGTGACCTGTTGCTCAAATATTATGAGAAATGGTGTTTATGGCTAGGAGGAACGTCTGAGTCACGTGCACAATTGGTGACTTTCATAAAAGATAAGTGTTCTTGTGTGCTTCTATGTTACTTCGTGCTTATTCATTTGTATATGTTATGATATATTACTTGCATAGTGTAGCATATGCATATTGGTTGTTATTTTGTTAATATTGTATATTTTGTAAGTGAGATGTGAGTATTTAGCATAGTATTCATATATGTTGATTATGTTAGTTGATAAGTAAATTTTGTTAAGACAGTTAATGTAAATGGTCAAGAGCTTCCTGAGAGAGGTTAGAATTATCGGGCACATGGAAAGTGGTCAGTGTGTACAAGTGACTGGTTTTGTTGTGTGCATTGGAGCGTAGTCTGTGCATAAAGGAAAGTAAGACATGTAAGTGGAATCTAAATAGTTATGTGTGTTGTGTGCATTGGAGCGTAGTCTGTGCATAAAGGAAAGTAAGACATGTAAGTGGAATCTAAATAGTTATGTGTGTTGTGTTATTCGGATGCTCTGTATGGTTATGTGCATAATAGTGTTCGCATGTTGGAGTGGTGTTACATTCTATAACATCGATGTGCCCAGTGTGCATGAGTGTACAGTTATATTTCAAGCTACTTTTGTTTTTATAATCTATATAAATAGGAGGAATTGGGGTGTGGTGCAAACCAATTTGGGTTGTGCGTACTTCCTTGAGTGATTCTGCACAGTCTGAATGTTATATGCGCACTAATTTTCTTTAGGTAACGTAGCTCAGAAGTAATTTGGGGATGTTACTTGAGGTATCAGACCTGAAGTTGGGAGATTTTGTGTGATGGGTCCTAGTCTGGGAGGCTAGGGACATCACATTATAGTATCATATCTATTGGTTAACCACTGGACTTGTATGGGCTAGGAATTAGAATGAAATAGACGTATGTGTTACATTCTAGTGTTGTGGAGTGCAGATTTTATTATGTGCGGAAACTACTAGTGTGCATTGCAAAGCTATGATGTGTGCAAAGTATTGAGGCACTTTGTGCACACTAGAAATTGGGATGTTAAAATCATCCAAGAAATATGAAGAAAGGATTCTAACAAAATGGTGCAAATTTTTCATGTAGTTGTAGCATGAAATCATCTAACAAATCCTAATTACCTACACATTTCGTAGAATTAGTAGCGATTAGAGAAGGACAAAGTCAATGCAAAAGGTTAAAAGCATGGAATATGCGCAAAGGAATTATAGTCCTGATGATGAATTTGAATATTTGTATGTTAGTTTGGGTGTTGATCGTACAGAATCCAAGGAGGAACACATGAACTTGGTAGAAACCATAAAAGTAATACAAAAAGATGTCCAAAGATATAAAGTTGATAATGAAAGGATTATGAGAGAAAAAGAGCAGCAAGATGACTTCAATGTCAAATTGATGCAGAGCCTGAATAGAATAGAAAATAAAATGGATAAGAAGACAGAGACAAGTAGACCATGAAGTCGCAGGACTCGTGATAAGAAACGAAGAGAAGCAATAGATGTTGATAGGAAACATCACCATTCACCAAATCATTTGTTTAAGAAAGCATGCAGTAGCTCAAGTCCATCTCCTCATATAAATCATAAGAGGAGGACTAGGGTGGATGAGTTACGGGGAGAAATGAGTAAGATCAAGCCTCCTACTTTTGATGGTGAGCATATGAAGGATGAGGATGCAGAAACTTGGTTGTTGGGTATGAGGAAATACTTCCAACTGCATAATTACTCCTTGTAGGAAGAAGGGTGAATATCCATTTATCAGCTCAAGGTAAAAACATCAATGTGGTGGGATCAGTATGTACAAGTGCAAAACATTGATGAGAAGAAAGTTACTTTGAGGGATTTCAAGAGGTATTTCCAAAAGAAATACTTAATCAAGTGGCACTATGATAGGAAAATGAAGGAATTATTTGAACTCCAGCTCGAGAGCATGACGATAGATGAGTATGAAAGAATATTCTTAGAGCTTCTGAAGAATGTTGCATTCATCAAGGATGAACAAGTGAAAGTTCAGATGTACTTGAGTGGGTTTCCCTCATTTATCTGTAACAATATACAGTATGATGACCCTAAGTCATTGGAAGAAACCATAAGGCGTGCTAAGTGTCTCTATGACCAAAAAAAGGGAACACCGACCTTCCAAAAGGCTTGGGAAGACAAGATGAAAAGTAAGGTGGAAGAGAGCAAGAAGGGAGATAAGCCACCATTTTTCAAAAACATTGTGCAAGGATAGAAAACTCTCAAGGAGTCTAGAATAATTGAGTCAGTGGTATAGAGACCAAGGCAACAACCTATTCAATGTTGGGGTTGTGGTGGAAATCATGTGTTTAAAGATTGACCTAAAAGAGGTGAAAAAGTGAGGATTGTGCACAGTGTACGGCAAGCTGCGACAGTTGAAGACATGGGTGGAAGTGTACCTAATATTTTCGCAGTGATGGATAACAAATAAGTTGAGTTCCAGTCAAGAATGATCGAGGTGGAAGGTAAGATTAATGAAAAACCTATTACTATTTTAATTGACTCAAGAGCTAGTCATAGTTATCTATATCCTAAAATGGTGGAAATATTCCATTTGCTGAGAATCAAGCTTATAAAACATTGGTTGGTGCAATTATCTATAGGAGAAAAAAGGAAAATTAATGAGATGGTTAAGGCATGTTTAATGGAGATGAATGGATTCGACACAAAAGCTTATTTTAAAATCATACCTTTGGGCGCATATGATTGCCTCATTGGCATGGATTAGATGGACCAGCATCATGTTTTCCTAGATTGTTATAATAAGGAATTTACTTGCTTGGATGAGAAAGGAAATTTGAGAGAAGTTCAAGGAATTCCAAGGGTTGTGACTATTAGAGAAGTTCCAGCTTTGTAGTTGAAGAAAAGTTTCAGGAAGGGATGTCAAGTATTTGTAGTACACATGGAAGAGGCACCTAAGGATAAAGTCCCAAGTGTTGAATATTACGTAGCGCTGAAAGAGTTTGAGGATGTATTTAAAGAGATACTGACACAGAACCCCCTTCTCTCCTCGGGGTTGCCTGACCTCCTGGTCAAGGATATTCAACTACCTGGAATGGATTATCTCCTTGAGGCATAATTGGCCCCAAACTGAATTAAACACAGGCCCTTTTATCCTTAGGCGCAAGTCCTATGGAACTCGCGGGCCCTACCTCTTAGTACTTTTTAAAATTTCAAAGTCGACAAACGCTAGCTCCTCCCACTAGCTCCTCTCCACATGTGACCTTGGGCTATGACTTGGGGCTAAACTCCTTTTAGCACTTCGCAATTTCATACTTTGGTTGTTTTGGCAACAGCTGCAACACTTTTCCCTGAGCCCCGAACCCTGAACTCACCTGGACAGATCTACGGTTCTCGTCTCTCCCACAGCCAATGGTTGTGATCTGCTTCAGACTCCGGCCTTCGAGAGTTCCAAATGTCTTAATACTCCTTTTCCCTGAAGCATTACGTTCTCGGAGCTTCATATTAAGCGCCACGTGCTTCTCTTTATCGATAATTGAGATTTTTCCCTTACTCCGCTTTGGATGACTGATAGTCAACACCCCTCTTTCTCCTCAGCCCTTCTTTGAAATTCATGAACTGGTGATGTTTGTCCTTCCTAAATTGACGGTCATGATCCACTCTGCTAGATCGGCCTTCGGGATTATAGGGATACTCTGCCTACGTCTTTCCTTCGAAGCACTCTTCCTCTGAACCATGTGTATCTCTGCAACGTATCCTCGCCACAACCAACTGCTCGGATATACTTCGCGATTTCGCAAAGGTTGTTAACTGTTTGGCACAAATTTTCCAAATCGTGAATTTTTGAAGGAACGCACGGTTAACCACCATGAAAATTCTCTCATATCTGATGGTCTGAAATGACTCTGCTTCTCTAGAATGGATATTGATCGCTCAACTTGCAAATAATTAAAAAATCCTCCTTCTTGAAGGATTTATCCCGCCCACTTTTTAGAACTTGTCCTTTCTTGGAGTTGGGACTCTTTGAAGGGTTTCTTAGACACACAGTCGAATTTTTGATATGTTCATGCCTTGCAACAAATCTTCGCACACTTCTGTGAGTAATTTCTCATACTACTCCTCCTAAGATTCTGAGTCAAAAGACTATGTCGATGCACTCCTTGTGGACGTTTTGCACACTCAGCACACAAAGCTTTGAGTTATCTCTTCTGAGTTTGGAGTCTAACTAGGCTCTATCAATGCACTCCTTGCAGATGATACACACTCCTTTCGTAGGATTGTGGAAGAGAAACAAGTGAAACTTATCTAATGTTTCATAGATTCATACATTCAATAGTATAACTCATACATTCATGAAACACAAAATAACATAGAATATTTAAGCAACAACAACACCACACATTTGGATCAACATCCCTCTGTTATATTCATTCAAATGTAAATGGATACAGCTATGATAAAACAACAACAACTAAAATCCAACAACAACTAAATCACAACAATATCCTACTAATTTGCAGTTAACATCATGTTCAACAGCCTCATTTGGGCATACAACACCTCTACTTATACCAGAGGGCTCCTAGGGTTCCCTCCAACTACCTATCTTCTCGAAGTAAAAACTAAATACAAATTAAGCACCGTTACATTAAAGTCTAAGAGTGAAACTTCCAAATCTCGCATGATCATTTCAACTTCCAAGCATTTTGATCTTCTGTAATCATCTGTTCAAAAATATTTACAGGAAACGTCAGTTTTTAGAATCTCGACAATAATTCAAAAGGTGGACTAGGGCGTTGAGTTGTCTCTCCACGTGTGTTTTGCTAACGATGCTCCTGCATCATACTCCCTTGGAAAAAAATCCATGGACTCATGTCCGTGAGCTCCTACACTGAATTTCCATGCTTCTGGATATAAACTTCATTTACCCAACTGGCATCTTCTATTGGGTGTCCTTCCCATTTTACCAAACACTCTAAATAATTATTTCTCATGTTCTTCTTACCAATCCTTTGATCAATGATCTTCTCCATCTGTGGCTTTTCTTCTACAGGCATCTGCTTCTCCCACTAAATCTCTTTCTGATCTTCCGATTATTTTGTGTCATCTTCCCTGTAAGGATATAGGTTTGAACGTTAAATATGGGTGATATACCCACATCCTCTAGCTTCTCTATCTCATAAGCATTGGAACCAAATTTCTTCAGGATCTTTCATGGTCCTATCTTCTTCAGGTTTAGTTTGTTATATGTTCCTGTTGTAAACCTTTCCTTCCTGAGATGTGCTAAAACTTGATCTCCTACTTAAAATTGAAGTTCTCTCCTATGTTGATCAACTCTGTGTTTATACTCTCTGCTAATGTTATGCAACTGCTCCTTGATCTGATTATGAAGCTTCTACATTTCTGCAGTGAAGTCTTCTGCTCCAGTGCTTCTGAATTCACTCTACTCCAGATCTCCCAATTATGATACTCCCCTTGGTTTCATTCCATACACTATCTGGAATGGACTCTTTCTCGTACTTCTGTTCACTGAGTCAATGTATGCAAACTCTGCTTGTGACGGAATTTGATCCCACTCGCTATGATGTTCAGTGACCAAAATCCTCAACAAATCTCCTAAACTCTGATTTACCACCTCAATTTGTACATCCATTTGAGGGTGATGTGTTGAACTAAAAGACATTTTTGTCCCCAGTTTCTTCCATAATGTTCTCCAAAAATGATCAACGAATTTACTGTCCCTATCTGAGACAATACTCCTGGGAAACCCATGAAGTCTCACAACTTATTTGAAAAACAAATTTGTAATGTATGTTGCATCACTAGTATTTTGGCATGGGATAAAGTGTGTTATATTTGAGAATCTATAACTACAACAAATATGGAATCACTTCCCCTTTGGGTTCTTGGAAATCCCAACACAAAATCCATGCTTACTGCATCCCAAGGCCTATCTAGAATAGGCAATGGCTGATACAATCTAGTGTTTTGTTTCTTTCCTTTTGCATACTATAAAATCTTACATTTGTTTACAAACTTCTTCACCTCTGCTCTCGTACCTGGCTAATAGTATGAACTGTTCAACTGTGTGAATGTCTTTTCATGGCCGAAATGTCCTGCTAGACCTCCACTATGTTTTTCCTTCAGCAGATTTTCTCTCATTGAACACTTTGGTATGCACAACTAGAAACCTTTAAACAATAGTCCATTTTGAATTAGATACTCTATCAATTGGCTTTTGTCTCTGAGAAAAATATTTGTACATGCTTCATATGCTTCTTTAAAATCTGGTTCATCATAATACATCTCCTTAAGGTGTTAAAACCCTAAGGTCTTCACTTGTAATTCCTGCAGAATCAGACATCTCCTGCTCAATGCATCAGCAACTTTGTTAGCATTACCAGAAATATGTTTAATGAAAAAAGTGAAATTTTGCATAAACTCTATCCACTTAGCATGTATTTGGTTTAACTTCTCCGAACTGGTTATAAATTGTAAAGCCTGATTATCACTATACAAAACAAATTCTTTTGGAACAAGGTAGTGCCTCCATGTCTTCAAGGCTTGAATTATTGCATAAAATTCCTTATCATATGTGGAGTACTTCTTCTTAGTGTCATTCAACTTCTCACTGAAATATGCAACAGACCTATTATCTTGGCTCAAGACCGCTCCAATTGCAACTCCACTAGCATCACATCTTACTTGAAATGTCTTCCTGAAATTTGGCAAGACCAGAATTGGTTGTTCTGTTATCTTCTCCTTCAATATATTGAAACTTTTATCAGCCTCTTCTGTCCACTTAAAATATCGGTGCCTCTTCTTCACTGTATCCAATATTGGTGCACAAATTCCACTGAAATTTCTAATGAACTTCCTGTAGAAACCTGCTAATCCATGGAAGCTTCTCACCTCAAATATGCTTCTTGGTGATGGCCATTCCTTGATTTCTCTCACATTTTTTGTATCCACCTTCAATTCATTTGAATATATCACAAAACCCAAATAAATGGGTTATATCTTCATAAAATATGACTTCTTCAGATTTATCAACACTTTCTCTTGTTGTAGTCTTCTCATCACTAATGTCAAATGTCTCAAATGCTCTTCTTCAGTTTTATTGAAGACCAATATATCATCCAGATATACAATCACAAACTTACCAATGAAATCTTCCAATACCTCATTCATCAATATCATAAAAGTACTTGGGGAATTTCTCAAGATAAATGGCATAACAAGCCACTCATACAACCCTTCATTCTTCTTGAAGGTTGTTTTCCACTCATCACCTTCTCTCATCCTTATTTGGTGATATCCACTCTTCAAATCTATCTTTGAAAAAAAAATGATCCACTTAAACAATCCATTAAGTCATCCATCATTGGCAAAGGAAATATGTACCTGATGGTGATCTTGTTTATGGCTCTTGAGTCTATACACATTATCCATCCTCCATCCTTCTTTGGACTCAAGAGATTTTGTACTACGCATGGACTCAAGATTTCTCTGACCCCCTTGTCTAATAAATCCTGGACTTGTCTCTTTACCTCCTCATTCTCTTGAGGTTTCAATCTTTATGTTTCTTTGTTCAGCAGACTTGCTCCCAGTATTAGATCAATGTGAGGGTTGATACTTCTGATGGGTGGCAATGAATTAGGTAACTCATCCACTACTATGTCAGCAAAATTTTCCAACAACTCCTAAACTTCCTCAGGAAGATCATCCATATAAGTACTTGTAAGTACAACTCTGGGTTTCCTCACCACATCAAATTGCATATCTTGTTCCTTCTTAACTTCACTCGGGAGCTCCTTCCCACTCATGAGAAGTATACTTGTGTTGGATTCTTCCTTTACTTTCTTCTCCTCTATTGGCAGCAACATGTGTGTCCTACCATTCTTCTCCAAAGTATAAGTATTTTTTCTCCCATCATGAATGACATTCTTTTCAAACTGCCATGGTCTCCCCAAAAAAACATGACATACATCCATGGGAATCACATCACACAGAATCTCATCTCTATATCCTACTATTTTAAATTCAACGAGGCATTTTTTAGTTACCATTACCTGGTGTCCTTTTTTCAACCATGAGACTTTATATGGCTTCGGATGTGCAGTTGTATCCAACTCCAATTTCTCCACCATCTCTATGGATACTAAGTTGTCAGTGCTCCCATTGTCATTTATCACTTTGCATACTATATCCTTAGTCTTGCAAGCAGTCCTGAATAAATTGTTTCTTTGCACTGTCTTTTCAACCTCTGGCTCTGGTTTCAAGAGAACCTTCTTCAACATTAGGGATCTTCCATCTTCTACACCTTCTGCTTCAACATTCAGCTTTTGCACTTCTGAAATGTGAGCTTCACCTCTTTATTTATTTTTCTCAGGACATTCCGAAGACATGTGTCATGTCTTTCCATAGGCACAACACCTTACCTCTCCTCCTCTGCCTCTTCCTCTTCCTCGGGGAAAAGAATTTCTTCCACCACTATGTCTCCCTTAGGAACCTCCTCCTCTTTCTAAGTGATTGTGGTTTTTCAATATCACCCTTGGGCTTTTGTGCCTTGTCCTGGACAATTACCTTACCTCTGCTTGAAATTCTTCCTCTGCTTCACTGGATCTGTTTTTTGGACAACTTCTCCTCTACCTTCAGTGCAATTTGATAAGCATCCTCTACTGCCCTCACTGTCATCATGATGATCTCATCCTGGATTTCGTATCTCAGGCCATTTATATACCTGGAAAAATTTTCATCATCTTTCTCCCTCTATCCAGCCACGATGTTCAGTCTATAAAACTCCTATGTGTACTCTTTCACTATCATTCCTTTCTGTCTCAGGTTCTGCAATTTCCTAAAAAACTTTATCTGATAATCTTTGGGTATGAACTTAGCCTTGAGCATGGCTACCATTTTGTCGCAAATCTTGATATTTTTCTTACCTTTTCTTCTTCTGTCAGCCTATAGTTCATCCCACCACAGTGTTGCATGTCCTTTTAATATGGTAACAGCATGTCTCACCTTCTTCTCCTCATCGATGTCTTCATAGTCAAAACATTTATCCATGGATCTTATCCAATCCAGCAACTCTTCAACATCCAAATTGCCTTCATACATTGGGATGTTTATATTCTCTATATCTCCCAATTTAACAACCGCTCTCAGCAAGCATTCTTTGGCAGCAATTTCCCCTATAGCTTCTTCAACTTCTATTTCTCTGTTTTTTGCATCGCTGACATCTCCAGCTTCAGGTGCTCTCCTTTGCACTGTCTCCATCGCATCCAACCTTGCGTTAAGTTCTCTCATTTCTCTTTCGACAACTTGATTTTCTACATGTGGCTCTGCACGTCTTCTAGCCGAAATTGTGTTGACCTTTTCTTCACTCACATAGAGTACAATTTGATCTCTTTAGGGTCTGATACCACTTGACCCAAACCCCCCCTTCTCTCCTTGGGGTTGCGCAACCTCCTGGTCAAGTATCTTCAACTACCTAGGTTGGATCAAATCCTCGAGGCCTGACTGGACCCAAACTGAATTAAACACATGCCCTTTTATCCTTAGGCACAGGTCCTATGGAACACGCGGGCCCTACCTCTTAGTGTTTTTTCAAATTTCAAAGTCGATGGGCGCTAGATCCTCCCGCTAGCTCCTCTCCACATGTGACCTCGAGCTATGACCTAGGGCTAAAATCCTTTTAGTTATTCGCAAGTTCATACTTCATCTATTTTGGTAACAGCTACAACACTTTTCCCCTATCCCCGAACCCCAAACCCACCTGGACAGATCTACGGTTCTCATCTCTCCCACAGCCAATGGTAGTGATATGCTTCGGACTCCATCCTTCAGGAGTTTTGAATGTCTTAAAACTCCTTTTCCCCAAAGCATTATGTTCTCCAAGATTCAGATTAAGTGCCACGTGATTCTCTTGATCAATGGCTAAGATTTGTCCCTTACTCCGCTTCGGACGACTGATAGTCAACGCCCCTCTTTATCCTCGACCCTTCTTTGAAATTCACGAACTAGTGACATGTGTCCTTCCTAAATCGATGTTCGCGATCCACTCCACTAAATTAGCCTTTGGGAGCATTAGGATACCTACGTATTTCCTCCAAAGGAATCTTTCTCTGAACTGTGTGGATCTCCGCCATGTATCCTTGCCACAACCAACGACTTAGATCTACTTCGCACTTCACGATTTCGCGAAGATTGCTAACTGCTTAGTGCAAATTATCTAAATCACAAATTTTCGAAGAAACTCACGGTTAACCACCATGCAACTTCTCTCATATCTGACGGTATGAAATGACTTCACTTCTCCATAACGTATCTTCATCGCTCAACTTGCAAATAATTAAAAACTCCTCCTTCTTGAAGGATTTATCCTGCCCACTTTTTGGAACTTGTCCTTTCTTAGAGCTTGGACTCTTTGAAGGGTTTCTTCGATGTAACATCCCCATCCATCAACCCACTTGTCTGGCAATGCTACTATGCGGAATAACACTTATATAAATTATTCATTTAATGAATTCAAATTAGTTAACACAGGGTAATCATAGTATTACTCCTAACATACAGAATTCAATGGCATTAACAATAATTCATATGCACAACAGAATACATGATAACATATAAGCATCACAGGCATGCAAAACATAATATTAAGCACAAACTGATACTTATATTTGAAACTATATGTAATCCACCAACTGTGTGCAGACCTTCCACGAACCTCCCATCCTTAGATCGCGTTGCTCATCACTCTTAGCAGTAGGTCACCCCCAAGATGGGACTAAGCTCCACCGGGAAGGGAATCCTAGGCTAGGCAAGGTCAATGGGAAGGCACCCAATTACAGAGGAAGGATTTTCTCCCAGGAGCCACTTATGCCCACTACTCATAAACACTCATTCCCCACATGTTTGTCCCACCCCAGGAGTATTCACCTTCATTGTCACCGAGATAGTCCTTCGGCTGCTAACCTCCCTTGCCTTGGGCTTCAGCAACAGACCGGACCGGAAGTCTTAGAGTTTTGTAGAAGCTACAGGACTCCTTCCAGGAGTCCTTACTTCCTCAGCACACTCTCTCACCTGGAGAGAGTTTCTCATGGGTCTGGATACCTATTCTTTTCAACCACAACCACCTCCCTCACCTGAAGAGAGTGTTACACATAGGTCAAACAACATGTTTCCTTCAACTCAGGTTCCAACGCAGTCACTCAACTACGAGACTCAACACGAACATACACTAACCAGCAAGACACACGCAGTCAAGCACTATGCGGCCACAATAGTCCACGAGAAACACAAACACATCTTTCCCAAACTGGTGACAGACAGACGCTACAGCATAAAAAGGCTCAACAATTACAGGACATTCGGTTTTCCCAACCAACAATATAGGATAGATTCATGGTTCAGGTTTTGGGGTTGCATGAGGGTGTACAGAGATCCCACACAGAGACTTAATGGTTCAGGTAAGGATTCCCCAGAACAAACACCAAAAATAAAGGTCGATCATGGACACCCGCGAGTTCAGATGGAGGATGGAGAATGGGAGGTTGAACCCCCAACACGGATCATTTCCTAGGTTAAATTGCATTTGCTTGGGCTGACACATGTCACCCATGAAGCACACTCCTCCCCCTTAGAGTCACCTATCCTTCCAAGGACTTAGGATAAAACATAAATTTCACATGGTTTTGGAATAATAATAAAATATTATTCTTAAGGACTTAAGCTCTTAAGCTTATCCCCTCTCCCTTACCCATACTTGTGGAAGCTTAGTCCCCCATCACTCATTCATCGTGATCAGTCCACACGTAGAGATGTTTTTATATTAATAATGTGCATCATTACATGTAAAAAAACAGGCTCTTGGCTTTCAACACTTAGGTCCTCTGGCCTAATAAATGCATAATCCCACTAGCTTATATTAACTTGGCTCACCAGCCTATAAAACATACTTGCAATTCATAATACTATTGGGGCATGTCCTTGGGGTATTACAATCCCCTCCCCCTATTTTTGCACTATCCTCAGTGCAACTATTACACAGCATCGGCAAGATTTTCAAAATCTTCAAAACGATGCGGGTATTCTGCCCGCATAGCATCCTCATGCTCCCATGTCACATCCTCAGGACCGTACTAGGTCCACTGGACCTTTACAAGCCCTATGGATCAATTCCGAAGCTGTTTGATTTTCCAGTCCAATATGCGCACAGGATGCACTTGCAGGACACCTTCTTGCTCCACCTAAATCACATTCTAATCAATTACATTATTAGCATCAAGTATGTATTTCTTAAGTAATGAAACATGAAACACATTATGTACATTCATGGATGTAGGTAATGCAAGCATATATGCAACTGGCCCAATCCTTTCTAGGATTTCAAATGGCCCACAAAATCTGGTTGCCAACTTGGCGCAGTTTCCCAGCTTCAGGGAACTTCTATTGCCTTTTACTTTCAGGAACACATGATCACCCACTTTAAACTCTCTATGGGTTCTTTTTTTATCAGCGGAACTCTTCTGCCTGTCTTGGGCATCTTTCAAATTCTGCTTAATTTTTAGCATTTGATTTTCCATTTCCTTAAGAAACTCTGGCCCAACTATTGCCCTATTAGCTAGATTATCCCATCTTACTGGAGTATTGCACCTTCTGCCATAAAGTTCTTCAAATGGGATCATCTTCAATGATGCTTGATACACATTGTTGTAGGAAAATTCTACCAAGTGCAGGTAGTCATCCCATTTTGATGGTTTCTCCATCATATACATCCTTAGCGTATCTTATATTACTATGTTCACCCTCTCTGTCTGTCCATCAGACTCAGGATGAAAAGTTGTACTAAAATTCAGATTCGTTCAGAACCCTTTGAATAACCCTTTCCAGAAATTCGAGGTGAATTTTGGGTCTCTATCGGACACAATTGTCTTGGGAATCCGGTGCAATTGTGCCACTTCCTTCATAAAGAGGTCGGCAACATCTGTTGCCTTGTGAATAGTCTTTAATGGAATGAAATGGGCAGCTTTTGTAAGCTTTTCCACCACCACCATGATTGAATCATGTTGCTTTCCTATTCTGGGAAATCCTGTGATGAAATCCATTGTAACCACTTCCACTCAGGAATGGGTAAAGGTTGCAGCAACCCTACTTGGTGTATGTGCTCAGCTTTGACCTTCTGACACTCCATACATCTGGCGATGTATTCAGTGATCTATTTCTCAATACCTAGCCAAAAGTAATGACTCTTGACTACTGCCATAGTCTTTTGATATCCAGGGTGCCCAGCATAAGGCATGTTATGCATTTCTCTCAGAATCACAAGTTTCAAACCCTAGACATTAGGTACATAAATTATGTAATTGTACAGAAGTGCTCCATCTGTTTCCAATTTATAAATCTCCACTTTATGTGGCTTCTTACCTTGTTGTAGATTCGCTACCAATTCCCTGTACTGCAAGTCTGCGCTTCCAGCTTCCAAAACTCTACCCTTTATATTGGTTTGATACATGCTAATGGTTGTATCATGTAATTCATGTACTCTCCTGCTGAGTGCATCAGCCACTTTGTTATCCTTCCCTTTGATATGCTTGATATCAAAATCATATTCATAGAGAAACTCCAACCACCTACTTTGTCTAGCGTTAAAGGATGGTTGATCAAACAAATATTTCATCCCGTTGTGGTATGTTCTCAATTCAAATCTCCTTCCCATGAGGTAAGGCCTCCATTTCTTTAGAGCGTGTACTATGGCTTCCAACTCCAAATCATGAGTTGCATAGTTACTTTCGTGCTCTTTCAACTTTCTGGATTCATAATAGATTACGACTCCATTCTGATTAAGGACTCCTCCTAGTCCTTCTTTGCATGCATCTGTGCATACCACGAAATCTTCATTTGTATCTGTGATCCTCAGAATTGGAGCACTAGTTAACACTTGCTTCAATTGTTGGAAGCTTTTCTCACAATCTTATGTCCACTAAAACTTCTTTTCCTTCCTTTGCAAGGAAGTGATAGGGTGAGCTATCCTCGAGAACCCTGCAATAAACCTTTTGTAATAACCATCTAATCCCATGAAAAATCTAACTTCTGTCACATTCTTTGGTGCTAACCATTCTCTAATGGCCTCAATCTTTTCAAGATCTACAGCTATCCCATCCTTCGAAATAATATTCCCTAGGTAATGGATCTGCTCCTAATAAAACGAGCACTTGCTCAACCTTCCATAAAGTTGGTGCTCTCGTAGCACCTAAAATACCATCCTCAGATTCTTCTCATGCTCTTCCTCTAACTTGGAATACACCAGGATTTAATCCAAAAAGACTATGACAAACTTGTCCAAATAGTCCCTGAATACACCATTCATCAGGCACATAAAAACAGCGGGTGCATTTGACAACCCAAATGGCATTGTTGTGAACTCGTAATGACCATACCTTGTTCTGAAGGAGGTCTTACTAATGTCTTCATCCTTTATCCTTACCTAGTGATATCCTGACCTGAGATCTATCTTTGAAAATATCTTCACATCCTTCAACTGATCGAAGAGGTCATCAATCCTCGACAGAGGATATTTATTCTTTACAGTCACTTTGTTCAATTGTCTGAAATCGATACACAATCTCAACATTCCATCCTTCTTCATGAACAGAACTAGGGCTCCCCAAGGTGACACACTTGGGCGTATGTACCCCTTATTCAAGCTGCAATTGTAGTTCTTTCAGCTCTGGCATGCTCATTCTGTAAGGAGATTTTGATACTGGAGATGCTCCAGGCATCAAGTTTACAGAGAAGTCAATATCTATTTTCGGAGGTAATCCTGGTACCTCCTGAAATACATCTTAAAAATCCTTTAGTATTGCATGATCCCCAATACTTGACACCTTATCCTTAGGTGTTTCCTCCACATGGGCTGCAAATAATTGACAGCCTTTTCTGTAGCACTTCTTCAGCTGCATTACTGAGATTTCTCTGATAGAAACAGCTCTAGGAATTCCTTGGACTATTTTCTTATTCCCTTCCTCATCCAAGCAAGTGAATGCCTTGTTATGACAATCCAAGATGGCATGATATTGGTCCAACCAGTCCATCCAACTAAACAGTCATAAGAGCCTAAAGGCAGAATGTTCAATTCATCCTTTGTGCTCATTCCATTCATGTCCACAGGATAGGACATAACCAACTCAGTGACTTTCCTCTTGGTTCCTATAGCCAGTTGAACTAACCAAGACTTTTCATGTTTGCTTATCGATAAATGCAAACTTTCCACCACTCTAGGATCTATATAACTATGGTTATCCCCTGAATCAATTAAAATAGTAAAGGCATGGTTATTAATCATACCTTCTACCTCAATCATGTACGACTGATATTCATCTTGCTTGTTGTCCAGGGCTACGTAGATCCTTGGCATTCTATTGCTTATTTCGTCCATTGTTTCAGCCTCCTGAACATTGTGGACAACTCTCGCTTTATCATTTCGATGGGGGAAATCTCTATACCTATGGTTTCCTTTACAACCCCAACACTCCATAGGTGTCTGTCTTGGCATTTGTCCACCCATTTCAGCCTTTCTACGCTCTCTAAAAGATGGTTGTCCCTGAGGATTGTTTCTGAAAAAAGATGACTTAGTTCCTTTTTGCCTCTGCTCTTTCTTGAACTTCTTCTTGTCTTCTCAAGCCTTTTGGAAGGTAGGATTTTATTTTTGTTGTTCATATTAAAATTTCGCCCTCCTTATCGTTTCTTCCGTAGTTTTTGGGTCATCATATTGAATCTTACCACGAATGGAAGGTGGAAATCCACTTAGATACCTTTGAATCTTGACAGTCTCATCTTTGATGAACGGAACATACTTCAGAAATTCCAGAAACCTTTGTTCGTACTCATCAATGGTCATGCTACCTAGCTTGAGTTCAAAGAACTCTTTCATCTTTCTGTCATAATATCTCTTAGTCAAATACTTCTTCTTGAAATACCTCTTGAATTCTTCCCAAGTGATATGTTTCTCTCTAATGTGTTGTACCTGCATAAGTTGATCTCACCACATAGATTCTTTTCCTTTCAATTGATACATCGCAATTCTTCCTTTTGCATGAGAGGAATAATTCTGCAGTTGGAAATATTTCCTCATGCCAAGCAACCATGTTTCAGCATCTTCCTCCTTATTATGTTCTCCATCAAACGTAGGAGGCTTAATCTTGTTCATATCTCCCATCATTCATCTACTCCAGACCTCCTATGCTTTCTAATAGGAGATGGGTTTGAACTACTATGTGCCCTTTCTCTTGGAGCGACTTTGGGAGTGATGATGGTGTCTACCATCACTGCTTGATCTTCTCCCCTCAGAAGTTAGGTGACTCCCTATTCTGCTCGAGTCACTCTCCTTATCCAACTTCTTTTCTATTCTCTCCAAACTCTTTAACAACTTTACGTTGAATTCACCTTGTTTTTCCTGAGCTTTCTGCTATCTGCTAGGCAAGTTTGGGCATCTTTCTGCAATTTTTCAATGATCTTCCTGAGGTTTCCTTCCTTATCTATCTCTTCTCCATGGCCATTGGAGTTTGATCCTTCAATTCCCAAGTGAACATCCATCCCTTTGGCTTCGTTTTCTAAACTGGAAGCATTATGTGTCTCTTCCATTTATTTGCACTCCATGGTAATTCTAATCGGTTCTGGCACTCGTCAAACTTATGTAATCACGACGTGCAGACAACCAGAATTTGTCAGGTCATCTCTCCTTAACAAATTCCACACATTCAAAACCAATCTGATTTAAGAAAATGTTTTGATTTCAAGAATCTTCCAAGCTCTGCTTGGCTCTGTAACTTTTGAGTGATAGCCCCCTTTTTTCTTAGTCCCCAACCCATGCAATCACAGGCCATGACCAATCGCTAAACTACTAGGTGCTACTCAGGCTTTCGCCTTCAGAGATTTCAAAGCACAAACAACTATCTCTCGGAGTTCTAATTGTCGAACGCGCAAAGTCGAGTGGATCAACGGTCCACATTTACCCATCATCCAACAGTTGAAATCCACTATGGTCTTTTAGTCTTTTAATTTTCGGGACTTTGGGACTTCGGGACTTCGGACCTTAGGAGTTCCCACACTTGCTTCTCCCCAATCTTCCAACATTCGAAATTCTGATCTACATTACCCTTCAGGCCCACGTAGTATAGTTTTCACCAACTAAGGCGATGGCACGTGGCAGATCCAGGGAGGTCGACATCACCTTTGACGATGTCATCGGGTCTCACCCTACTCACTTTTTGTTTCATAGTTTTGGGCATCAGGAGTTCGTGCATCCACACATCTCATTTCTCCCAATTGCCGAAATTCTGAAAATACGGTCTACCTTCTGCTTGATCCAATAGTCAAGTTTTCATCCTCTGGTCTACGGTGTAGATCTTTCTTGGGTTTTTGGAGTTTCAGGTATCGGGATTTCATGCATCAACACACCTCGTTTCTCCCGATAGTCTAATCCCCAAAGATTTTTCAGGATAACTCTCATGCACCTTCTCCAGATATGACGGTCGTGAGGGTTCTCCTTTCCTCCTGAATAGATCCTACGGCTCCAACACTTCTATTGTTGAGCTCTCTCTCTCCCTGTGGCCATATACCACACCAGCTGTGGGTTTTATAATAGCGCTCCACCTCCTGAGATTTGTAACACAACCAAGTGACTTCTTGGCACTCCGGAACATTCTAAGGTCCAAAAATTGGTTCTTCCAAACATAATTTCCACCTGAACCCTTGGGTCTAATAACCACTTATTCGGCCCATTCAAGCTCAGCATTGAGACCTTGGCTCAAAACTCAAATTTTGTCTACTTTGACAACAATTCTTTCTGAAACTCTTGCTTCAACTTCCACTAACATGGCCCATCCAGGCTTAGCGTTGTAACCATTGCTCTGATACCATATTGTAACATCCCTAACCATCAACCCACTTGTCGAGCAATGCTACTACGTGGAACAACACTTATATAACTTATGCATTTAATGAATTCGAATTAGTTAACATGGTTTAATCACATTATTACTCCTAACATACAGAATTCAATGGCATTAACAATAATTCATATGCACAACAGAATACATGATAACATATAAGCATCATAGGAATGCAAAACATAATATTAAGAACAAACTTATACTTATCTTTGAAACTATATTTAATCCACCAACTACGTCCATACCTTCCATGAACCTCTCAGCCTTAGACCGCGTTGCTCATCACTCTCAGCAGTAGGTCACCCCCGAGTTGGGACTAAGCTCCATCAGGCAAGGAATCCTAGGCTAGGCAAGGTCAATGGGAAGACACCCAGTTATAGAGGAAGGATTTTCTCCCATGAGCCACTTATCCCCACTTCTCACAGACTCTCATTCCCCACATGCTTGTCCCACCCCAGGAGTATACACCTTCACTATCACCAAGACAGTCCTTTGGTTGCTAACCTCCCTTGCCTTGGGTTTTAGCAATAGACCAGACCATAAGTCTCAGAGTTTTGTAGCAGCTACAGGACCCCTTCCAAGAGTCCATACTTCCTCATCACACTCTCTCACCTGGAGAGAGTTGCTCACAGGTCTGGCGACCTGTTCTTTTCAACCACAACCACATCCCTCACCTAGAGAGAGTGTTACACACAGGTCAGACAACCTGTTTCCTTCAACTCGGTTTCCAACACAGTCAGGAAACTACGAGGCTCAACATGAACATACACTGATCAGCAAGCCACACGCAGTCAAGCACTGCACAACCACAACAGTCCATGGGAAACACAGACACGACTTTCCCAAACTGGTTGCAGATAGACGCTACAGCATAACAAGGCTTAGCAATTACGAGACATTCGGTTTTCCCAACTAGCAATACAAGATAGATTCACAGTTTAGGTTTTGGGGATGCATGAGGGTGTACAGAGATCCCACGTAGACACTTAACGGTTCAGGTAAGGATTCCCCAGAACAAACACCGAAAACAGAGGTCAATCATGGACACCCGCGAGTTCAGACAGAGGATGGAGAATGGGAGGTCAAACCCCCAACACGGCTCATTTCCTGGATTAAATTGCATGTGCTTGGGCTGACACATGTCACCCATGAAGCATGCTCCTCCCCCTTGGAGTCACATGTCCTTCCAAGGACTTAGGATAAAACATAAATTTCACATGGTTTTGGAATAATAATAAAATATTATTCTTAAGGACTTAAGCTCTTAAGCTTAGCCCCTCTCCCAACCTTTCAGCCCCCTCTCCCACCCAGACTTGTGGAAGCTTACTCCCCCATCACTCATTCGTCGCAGTCGGTCTAGACGCAAAGATGTTTTTATATTAATAATGTTCATCATTACATGTACAAAATTAGGCTCTTGGCCTTCAACACTTAGGCTCTCTGGCCTAATAAATTCATAAGCCCACCAGCTTATATTTGTTGATTGTGGAGCCTGATTATATTCATGATGCAGAGTTCCTTTGCTTTCAGTCGTGTCTATACCCCATGAAGTATTTACACCCCAGAAGTATGTACACTCTTCCACGCGGGGGAGTGCAGAGGGGGGGTACCCCCTCTGCGGGGTCCGGGGGGTCCATCCCCCTGGCTGGGGGGTCTGGGGGAAAGCGGGCCCCCAGTGAGGGTTCGGGAGTAGCTTCCCTCGATGGGGGTTCGGGGGCGAAGCCCCCGAAGCAAAAATTGCCTTATAAAAATATATTGTAATTTCATTGTAAATCTGGACCGTTCATTATAAGGTCGCAGATCTAACGGTAGAGATTATGTTAGGGTTTTTTTCCCTAGAAGG
>ML816735.1:16249-40561 GCA_009831015.1 Picea engelmannii | reverse complement strand
TCAAGCTCCCTGGAGCTTGCTGAAACTTCAATGGTGAAAAACTTGCAGAAGAAGTCTTCAAATGGCCTTGAAAACAGCACCAATGGATCCAGCACGTCCAAAAACCCCTAGCTGGGCTTTTACGGCACCTCAATCGGCCAAAAACTGAGAAAGTTAGACCTCCTCCATTTTCCTCCTTCTACTTTGCTAAAATTGGTTCTACAGAACGCACCTCTGTGTGCATGAACCAAGAACACGCTCCCAAAACACGTTAAAACCTGGCACCAGGCGCAACCACACCAACAGTGAAAACCGTAGAACGGTTAGGGTGCCTCCAGCCCCTAACCGTTTCGGCACCTGGGCGTATGGATGGCCATAAGACCGCGCGCTTAACAAAAGTGCTTAACTGTCACAAATCCGTTGTAACCACTTCTGCGCTCCGGATTAGGGTCACATGGGAAAACATATGCAAACTCCCGTGACCAAAGGCTATATGCGCCAACCGTTTACAACCGTGCGTATAACACATGTAAACTTTGGTTTAAAAATATAAATCCCCGTGCGCATTATAACACACGGTTATGTGCTCTTTAATGGAACCATGGGTTAAACCATAACACAATCCCACGCGCACACGGATATATCGGTCATACAGTTGCAATGATACGACCGCAAGTCGTTTGAAATAAAGGTTCTCCCGCCTCCGAATAACAATGGTCGTATGGTGTATAGTGATGACCACGGGCTGGGGCTAAGCCCCAGCCCAACCCCCCCGCCCACATATACCAAGTTTGAATTTAAATACAATGCAAAATATTATATGATAAGAAACATAGTGCGGGCGTAATGGTCGGGCGATCTTTGTTAGAGATTTACACTGGAGGGGAGGTCCGGGGGTCGAACCTCGCGGCCTCCATAAAATTTTAATAAACAACCCAAAAAGCCAATTCCGGGATGCCATGTGGCAGCCCATGATTGGGCCACGTGGCACCCTAACATTCGCCCAAAATGATGCCATGTGTCGCCATATAACTCGCTCACAGTCAGCCAACCAGAATCTGCCACGTCACCTACCACGTCAGCAGGTGCCACGTCACTGTATGGCTGCCACGTCAGTTGTACAGCCTCTGTCCAGTCAGCATGTACGGACTATCCAGTCAGCATCAAATTTTTGCATGTTTGGCTCGGCGAACAGATTGCGATATCTTCTCCATACGGACTCCGTTTGCAAAAGTAAATATACCGCCGGAATCAGGAAGACGAGACGGACGTTGTGGCACTGTTTTCGTCGCATTTTGAGCAATTTGAAAATTGAGAAAAATTTTGCCCCCTGGTCCAGATTTTGATCACGTGTAGTAGTGTTTTCATGTTGGATTGGTCTTACATTCTCTAATGTCAGTGTGCCCAATGTGCATGAGTGTACAGTTATATTTCAAGTTACTTATGTTGTTATAATCTGTATAAACCGGAGGAACTATGGTGTGGAACGAACCAATTTGGGTTGTGCGCACTTCCTCGAGTGATTTCACGCAGTTTGAATGTTATATGTGCACTAATGTTCTTGAGGTAACGTAGCTGAGAAGTAAGTTGGGGACTTTACTTGAGGTATCAGACCTAAAGTTGGGAGAGTTTGTGTGACGGGTCCCAGTCTGGTAGGTTGGGGACGTTACATGAAGGGGGAAAGAAGTGGTGGTGGAAAATTCCTCTAAAAACTAGGTTATATTTATGGCTTTCACTATCAAATAAATCACCAACATGGTATATTGTAAGAAGAGGTCTTTCTAGGGGCCCAAGAGATGCAAGTTTGTAAAAATAGTGATAAAAATATCGATCATCTATCAAGTGCATTGTCCTTTTACTAAAAAGGTCTTGAGTGATGTTTTGAAATTGACATATATGAAGGGTTAATGGGTAGGGGAATATGTGTCTATTTTTTTTGAAAGATGGTTTAAGAATAAATCTATAAAAGAGTATAAGGTGCTACCTTGACATGTAGCATGGGATCTCTAGTTGGTTAGAAACAAAATGATTTTTCAAAGCAAGGAGATTATGCCTATTTAGGTATGCTATATAATTAGTTATGCTTATGGAGGCGTTTGGAAACCTAACAAAGTAAAGTTACCTAGAATCTTGAAAAATATAGAAATACATAAAATAAAATAAAGGTTTGGCATTTTTTTATGGGGATTTTCAAGGGTTCCCTGGGATATGTGGAATTCTATTTATGAAATATAATCATAATATAACATTCAAATATGTTGTTGGGGAAGGAATAAACAATACAGTTGAATTTTTTACTCTCTTGTTGTTGTTAATCATTACAACAAAATAAGGCATCACCCAACTTCAAGTAATGCGAGATTCCAAGATTATCATAAACCAAGCAAATATGAAAAATAATTTGGAAAATGTACTCCTCCCTATTATGGATATAGTCAAAGAGGTGAGAATTCTATTCACAAAAGTTTATTTTCATCATCTATACAAAGAACTAAATGAAAATATAGATGAGATATCTAAACAATCTCTTTCATTATAGGTGGGTACTCTCGGTATTACTAAAGTAGTGGAGGGAGGATCGCTTCCAATTAAGGAAATGTTTATATTTAACTAAGTCTCATTATTATGAAGAATGATTGGACTTTATGTTTTTTATTTAGAATCTCTTAGCACAAATGCCTTCTAGTTTTTTGTCTGGATCTTGCTTACAATGCCAAGGATAGAAGGACAACAAGGGGAGATGCGAAGCAGCAAGCCCCTGCCTTAAGTTTTAGTTTACCAGAAGGAATGCCTTGGCAACAGTTGAGACAAACAACCACATTAACCCTCGCAAAGAACCAGTTCTAAAGTCCTGCTCTGACTTTCAAAATAGATCAAATGTTTTCTTCTACACATTCAATCACCATCCAGAAATTACAAAACTCACAAATATGAGACATGATGTCCCGTGTCATGGAGTTGTAAGATGCGAACTTCAGAAATTATAAATTAGTGAGTCCATGAATGAGAATAACAGTGGATTATCGAAAGGTTCTTGGAGAGACACTTGCGTGGAACAGTGCACAAGGTCCCTCTAGAAATTTTAAGCCGAGGCCAAATATACGAATCAAACAATTTAACTCAAATGATATCGAAAGGATATTCAAATCCCAAGCAAAAAGCATTTTCTCTTAAGGATCAAAGGGAGGCATAGCTTCGAATTGGCAGAAGCTACCGGAATCGCTACAAGGAAAGAAATTATCATTGTAGAAGGTTAGCTATCAATTAAGGATATTTTAATAATATACCAATTTATGTTTCAGCGAAAGGAGAAGAGAGCATCAAAAAAAAAAACTCAGTCTTATAGGTTTAATTCTAAAAAAAATTAAGCGACAATAATCAAGAACAGATCCTAATGGAACTATCAACTTTGTTGATAATTGGATAATGTGGGTTGTAATCTTGTATTGTGAATCGAATGAGACTATAACTTTTTATATTAATAGAAATAAATTAGATTATAACATTATGAAATACTTATGAATTATCACCAGTCTATCACTTTTTTCACACATGCTTAGTATAATCAATAATCAGTTCGTGAATAGCACCAAAAATTCATTACTTGAAATAATATAACCAGAATACAGTACCGTAGACAAAATATATTAAACATAAAACCAAATATCAAATATTATTTATTGGAGATTTTCATATAGCTGTCATTTCCTTGATATAGCCAATAACTTCAGGAATCTAAAAATTATAAGAGTATAAGTGAAAACTAAGTTCAGTCTCTTTTCCATAAAATTTCAGCCTGTTGTTTGTATGATCCAAAGGACAATGTCGTGAATCTACTGCATTGACTTCTTATAATTTTATTTTACACAGCTATCAGTTGGAAATATTTCTTGCTACTTTGGAAAAGAATCTTGTCACTTTTTTGGAAACTGGATGCGGTAAAATCTTGATCGCTATACAACTTATGAAGCAGATTGTTTCTCATAAGTTGAAGGCCAAAGGTCAGAAAAACTTAATAGTTTTTCCTGCACCGAAAATTCCACTCGTCAATCAAATTATAAAAAAATATAATTTCAAACGAATTATAATAAAAAATATAATTTCAAACGAATTGTAATAAACTATTTATGGCACGATGAAGCCACATGGCAAATATGTCTTTGTAATGTCCCTTTCCAAATAGGAGCTCCAGAAGAGGAGGCTTAATGGTCTAAACCACCCCGTCAAACTATAGCCAAGGCCAAAGAGGGGTAAATAGGGTTACTAGAGGCCACTCCAATCACAGGTGTTATATTCGGAAAGTGACATTGAGCTAAAAATGGTTAAAAGTGTTTTTAAGTCATTATGAGCTAAAAATAGAAGTCAACAGTGAATTAGGGTTTCAGCAGTGATTTAGGTTTTTGGAAGTCAACAGTGAATTAGGGTTTCAGCATGATTTAGGGTTTTGGAAATCAACAGTGAATTAGGGTTTCAACATGATTTAGGGTTTTGGAAAGATATAAAGGAAGGTTCAGTGACCTAATTCATCATTATGCAGATTATGACTTATCATTGAGGAGAAGAGGCGCATCTCAGGAGAGATAGTTCAGTGTATTCCAGGAGGAAGACACCAATTGGCTGATTTCGGTGTTGAAAGACACACCCTAGTCACCGAGAGGATCATCCAGGTCTTCCATCATTCTTCATTGATTCTGCAGTGCTCCCATATTCTGGGTATTATCTTTTAGTTGCTTATTTGTATTCCGGCTAAGATCCTTTTGTCTTTTGATCTAATCGAGTGTTGTTATTTTATTCAGCCACAGTTGCTTATTTATATTCTGGCTAAGATCCTTTGTATGTTGATCTAGTTGAGTATTGTCAGTTATTCAGCTGCATTCGGCCATTTTGTAATCCACAGAGATATCATAATACAAACTTTGCAGTCCTTTGTCGCGTTTATTATTTGTATGATCATTTATATGTTGTAAACCTTTGATCCTACACACACATTAGCAGTGTTTCCTAGACTAGCCAAGTTAGGAACATTACAGTGGTATCAGAGCTTTAGTCCTGCTAGCCTGTGACTAAAGGAAATGAGTGCAACAGAAGACCTAGAGGGTTGTGAACACATAGGTGACGAATACGTCACTTACAACAGGCATCAGGAAAGAAGGCATAGGCCTGATTTTCCCCCTTTTCCTCCTAGCTCAGAGGAAGAGGAAGAAGCACACAGAGAAGCAGAGAGAAGGGCAGAGCATGAGGCTGAGCACGAGGTAGAGAGGATTCTAGGAGACAGATATGAGCGACCAGAGGGCAGTGGCAAGTTCCCCATAGATCCAGAGGCATCTTTCATGCAGGTTATCAATGATATGTTAGCTAGTCAATGGACCATGTCTCAGTCCTTGGCACAGGTGGTTGATAGATTGGCTAGAGTGGGCACCCCAGATACACAAGTCTCACATGCAGCACAGGGGAACTCGGGAGTAGGCAGTAGATCCCAGTCACCCTCTTGCACATACACCTCTGCGAGTAGGATTCCTAGACCCTTGTTTCCTAGTTTCCAAAGGGCACCCCTGGTAGCAGCACCGCCACTGATACCACAGAGGCCACCCACTCATGCTAACGAAATTGCAGAGTATAGGAGGGAGTATGCAGCATTGGGTCGTGACTTCCATCAAGACATGACCTTATTTGAGTATTATGGACTCAGACTCAGGAACCGTCCCAGAGAGTTGTAGAGGGGAGGACCACAACAGCAGTAGGGGCATAACCTCGATTTCATCCGAAAAGTTGGGAAAATCACCATCCCTTGTTTCGACGGATCGTCCAAATACGCCGCCAGAGCTTGGGTACAGAAGCTAGACACGTATTACAAGCTCAACTAGATAACTGAGACAGAGGCCATCAGTTTTGTGACCTTACACTTTGAGAGTGAGGCACATGAGTGGTGGTACCATTGACTGGTGACATTGGGTCACAGTTGCATCATCTCCTATAGGGATTTTACAGATAGGCTCATGGACAGGTTTGACAGGAAGGATCTTGAGATACACTTCAGGGATCTAGCCCAGTTGAGACAAACTGGCATAGCAGAGGCGTTCATCATAGAGTTTCAGTGGGTATCCGTGGTAGTGACAAATATATCAGAGTCCAAGTTGATCATGTTATTCACAAAAGGACTCACAGAGCCTTTGAAAGGATGGGTGAAGGCATACAGGCCTCCCACTTTGCAGGATGTCGTCCTTTGCACTCAAGATCTGGCAAACTCAGTGCCAAAGACTAAAACTTTCTCCAAACCATTTGTGCCCCAAAGGGATTGAGACAGGAAGCCATTCCAGAGAGAATGGAAGGGAAAGGAGAAGTTGGATGATGAGACTAGGTGAGAGCTTATGAGGAAAAAGATTTGCTTCAGCTGGAGAGATCCTTGGGTCCCAGGCCATAGGTGCATGGGCAAGGGATAGATTCATTATATTAAGGTAGCAGCAAACAGTGTGGACAGTGAGGAGGAGGAGCAGGATAGTGGATCCACTAGTTCAGAGGAGGAGTCAGCACTAGTAGAGGAGAAGCCTCACCGTAGACCACCGACACCGGTAGGAACCTATCCTCCAGTAGTCCCACAACCGCCAGAACAGGCTAACAGGAGGAAACCAGCAAAGGGAGGTGTCATAGCGACCCTTTCTGGTGTTCCCAGGTATGATACCCTCTGTATCAGAGGGATTATCTAGGGGCAGCAGGAAATCACCCTGATAGATGGTGGGGCCACCCACAACTTCATCGATGCTTCACTAGTATCGAGACGAGCACTTCAGACAGAGGAGTTTGAGGGGTTTGATGTTGCGGTAGTAGATGGCCACACAGTGGAGTGTCTAGATAGAGTTCCAAACTTAGAGATGAAGTTAGGCAACTACACAGTGAGAGACACATTTTATGTGGTTGACCTATTGGACATAGATGTGGTGTTAGGAGCTCAGTGGATGACTACCTTGGGAAAAATCACTACCAACTACCAAACCTTGGAAATGGGATTCAGATATCAGGATGGGAAGAAGGTTGTTCTAAGAGGTATGTCGACAGGAGCACCTAGGACAGTTTCAGCCAAGAGGATGGAGAGGATATTTAGACATGGGGAGGTAGCATATGCCACAGAACGCTTGATCACTACTCAGAAGGATTCAGAAGGTCAACAACAATACCATACAGAGATCAATAATTTATTGGGATGACATCAACAGGTCTTTGAGGCAATTCCACCAGGGAGACCACCTGACAGGGGGTTTGAGCACACCATTGAGTTGGAGGAGGGGGGGAAACCTATGATCACCCCCCCTATCGTCATCCTAGGAGGTTCAAGGATGAGATAGAGAAGGCAATCAAGGAATTTCTAACGATGGGACACATCAGACCGAGCAGCAGCCCATTTGCTTCTTCGGTTGTCTTAGTTCTAAAGAAGGATGGCACCATGAGGATGTGCATTGATTACCAAGCCTTGAACAAGAAAACCATCAAGAACCGATACCCTATCCCACGCATTGATGAGTTGATGGATGAACTGCATGGGGCAGTTTTCTTCTCAAAAATTGATCTACACTCTGGATATCATCAGATCAGCATCCGAGAGCAGGACATAGAGAAGACAACATTTCGATGTCATTTTGGACACTTCGAGTTCCTACTTCGATGCAGATTTGAGGTTGGAGATTTGGTTTTCTTGAGACTCCAACCCTACAGACAGTCATCTCTAAAGAAGAGTGGGGCCGAGAAGCTCAAGCCCATATTTTATGGTCCTTACATGATTATGTGTCGAGTAGGTGAGGTTTCTTACGAGCCAGAGCTTCTAGAGGGGAGCAAGATTCATAACGTGTTCCACGTGTCTTGCCTCAAAAAGGTAGTGGGACAATTCATTAACACATCAGAGGAGCTTCCCCCGTTGGATGAGGACGGACAATTGGAGTTAGTTCCGAAGGAGGTTTTGGAGTTTTGGGAGCGGAAACTAAGAAGCAGGGTCATCAGAGAGTGTTTGATCAGATGGAGAGGGCTTCCAGTAGAGGATGCTACTTGGGAGAGCGAGCAGGTGTTGCAGCGCCCTGGACTGGTATTGCTTGAGGACAAGCAATTTTGGGAAGGGAGGATTGTAATGTCCCTTTCCAAATAGGAGCTCCAAAAGAGGAGGCTTAATGGTCTAAACCACCCCGTTAGACCATAGCCAGGGCCAAAGAGGGGTAAATAGGGTTACTAGAGGTCACTCCAGTCACAGGTGTTATATTCAGAAAGTGACATTGAGCTAAAAAGGGTTAAAAGAGTTTTTAAGTCATTATGAGCTAAAAATAGAAGTCAACAGTGAATTAGGGTTTCAGCAGTGATTTAGGGTTTTGGAAGTCAACAGCAAATTAGGGTTTTAGCATGATTTAGGGTTTTGGAAATCAACAGTGAATTAGGGTTTCAGCATGATTTAGGGTTTTTGAAAGCTATAAAGGAAGGGTCAGCAACCTAATTCATCATTATGTAGATTATGACTTATCATTGAGGATAAGAGGTGCATATCAGGAGAGATAGTTCAGTGTATTCTAGGAGGAAGACACCAGTTGGCTGATTTCGATGTTGAAAGACACACCCTAGTCACCGAGAATATCATCCAGGTCTTCCATCATTCTTCATTGATTCTGCAGTGCTCCCATATTCTAGGTATTATCTTTTAGTTGCTTATTTGTATTCTGACTAAGATCCTTTTGTCTTTTGATCTAGCCAAGTGTTGTTATTTTATTCAACTACAGTTGCTTATTTATATTCCGGCTAAGATCCTTTGTATGTTGATCTAGTCAAGTATTATCATTTATTCATCTGCATTTGGCCATTTTGTAATCCACAGAGATATCATAATACAAACTTTGCAGTCCTTTGTCGTGTTTATTATTTGTATGATCATTTATATGTTGTAAACCTTTGATCCTACACACACATTAGCAGTGTTTCCTAGACTAGCCAAGTCAGGAACATTACAGTCTTCATTCTTGTGGCCATCGTGGTTATAGGAGATATGTCTCAGCCATGCATCCGCCACATGCTCAAGATAGTTTTTTTTTATGGAGATCGCCTCCCTTTTTGAGCTCTCCTTAGACCTCTTCTTTTCTGATGGGAGAGATGTTTCTACTTTGGGTTCTGTTAGCTTGTTGAGTTAATTTTTGGACTAGTTTGTCAAAACTTTGAGTGTTGAGAAAGAGGTTGGTGATTTATGTAACTGCAGGTTCTGGATACTGTAGAAGATGCGGGACTGGAAATTGTTTCTTCGAGTTGCAAGGATTTGAGAGAGCTACGAGTTTACCCAGTGGATCCTTCTGGCTAAGGTCAATGTTATGTTACAGAGAAGGGCATCGTTGCAATCTCGAAAGGTTGTCCTAATCTTAACTGTGTTCTATATTTCTGCAAGCAAATGACAAATGTTGCAATTGTCACTGTAGCTCAGAACTGTCCCAAGTTAACCCATTTCCGTCTTTGTATTATGGCTCCCCATCAACCAGACCACTTGACTAATGAGCCTATGGATGAAGCTTTTGGAGCCATTGTAAGGAATTGTAATAATTTGCAGCGCTTGTCATTATCTGGCTAGCTCACTGATAAAACTTTTGAATATGTTGGTTGTTATGCAAAGAAGTTGTGAACTTTGTTTGTGGCCTTTGCTGGAAACGGTGATAGGGGCATGCAATATGTGCTACAAGGTTGTCCAAAGCTTCGCAAACTTGAGATAAGGGATAGCCCATTTGGGGATGTTGTTATTCTATCAGGGATGGGGTATTAATCTCTAATTAAATATTCTATAGCAACAAGTGGATATGCAGTAGTAATCTCTAATTAATTATTCTATAGAAACAAGCGGATATGCAGTAGTAATCTCTAATTAAATATTCTATAGCAACAAGTGGATATGCAGTAGTAATCTAGCCATTGATCCATCACAAAGCGAATCTAGCCATTGATCCATTACAGAGGTAAGAGGGGCATGCAAATAGAATGAGCATTGTAGAAAACAATCAGCAACTATTTCTAAAGTTTTGTCTTTTCCTCTGATCGTATTGCGCTGTCACTTGTTTTTGTTTGCAGCGTTACCGCTCTGTATAAAATTGCAAGAAGTTCTTAAACGGTCGGGCGGTAAGTACCGAATCTTATCCTTTCGAATTCAAACTGGCGTCTTTTAATATGCTCTAATAGTAAGGGTTCAATGTATAAAGATAAGGCAGAAGGCGATAACGCGGCCCTAAAGCCTTCCTTCCATATTTGGCAATGGAATCCCAAAGATAAAGCTCCTGGTGTTTGCTGTGAAGATTGGAATGGTCTCTGCTAAACAGATAGAAGGCCCCCAGCTGAATCCACCGCCTACAGAGCTCCTCTGTGGTGTCTGGGTAGAATCCATAGATGTCGACACCAACCATGGACATCCCAAACATGCCGAAGTTGAGTATGGTAGAGATAGAGTAGTGGAGGTCCTCCCAGGTGGCGTTGTTGTCTCTCGTACAGTGCGTAGCATATGACCCGGACCCCATGAAGGTGGAGCATGTGAGAATGAAGGGGTGCTTATTCAACAGATTCTGGAGTTCCTTGTGTGTGGCGATGGCCTACGAAAAATCCGTAGAGACTGTGGACATCGTACTCAAGGATGTTGTTGTAGTGGACGGAGCTGGTGGCGATGGTCTTGAACCCCAATTGCGGAGAGGGGTATATTGTTTGCAGGTAGAAGGAATAAGAATGACACATATATTGTTTCCAGGTAGAAGGGAGAAGGCGTTTGTATATATGAGGAAGTTAGCACATATTGCAGGTGGAAGGTGAAGCACCAGGTGTAATCAACATATAGTGCTAGCAAGGTACATGTCATTGACCAAGTGAAAGTGGAGGGCAGTTGACATCTCACCAGAGACAAGAAAGCGGGCTCGGAGACTCTGAGTTATGCATCTTAAACATTAAACATTAAATGTTTGGAATTAATGCTAAGTTGAAACTTAGCATTAATTCAAGTTGCTTCTTCCATATTCAGTTTGCTAAGTTTCATTCTTTTGGCTTCCTAAGTTTTGAAGGGGATTGCCTCGATATGAGGCCAAATAAGGCCTCCAACTTAAAACCAACTTAAAACTTAGGACAAAGATAAATGCGAATTTGGAAAATTTTATAAAATTGTTAAAACTTTGGTTAAAATAATTGGTTTGCGTTGATTTGTGTGTCGTACTAATAAAACATTGGAAAATTGATTACTATTAGTCCCTACCAGCCTGAAGGGCAGGGACTAATAATATGATATCTCAATACATTTTACCTTTTTTGTTTTGTAGTACTACATGATCATAAGAGAGTTTGTCCACTATGAGTGTTAATGAGTGTTAGGATAGCATGTTACTATGTATATCTTTAATTTTTTTGAAGTAACAAAATATGTTTTTTTTACTTGGGAAAAAAAGAAGTAGGACTCCATTAGATAGTTTGTTCATTTCTTTTTCTTTTGTATGAAGACGGAATTAATAGTGTCTCAAACTTGGCATTGGATTCATGAGATGTGAGAGTTAGCCCATTGTCACAAATATGGTTAAATTGAAATCCTTAGTTACTTCATGCTTTACCTACCCCACTCACACTTTCATAGAGTTTAGTTTTTAAGCAATTTAAAACAAGCTAATTTAATAAGTGAATGATTTCAACTTTTTTTCCATAAAATGTTTTCCTCAAATTTGATAGGAATTTTATCGAAATGTATAGTTCAACTTGATTCATGGGATCTTTAACCATGAAACTTTGTTCTTATGGATTTTGGCTCATTTTATGATGACCTAGATCGCTAGAATTTTGAAAGGAAAAAAAAAAGTGGATCAAAGTGTGGAAAAAAATTATAAATGAGTTTTTGTTTTTTATTTTTAGTATTTGTGAAAATAAAAAAATAAAAAAACTAGGTGATGAAGTTAATGAAACCAGATTTAACATTATGAAGAATTATCAACATAATTTAAATTGGTTGTTTTTCAACTAAGTAATCAGAGATGGGGGCATCTATTGTTCCAAAGTTGCTCAGCATTCACACTTGGACACTATTGTTGTTATGTGTAAGGGCACACATCCACAATCATAAGCACATGCATGTGACTTGGATAGACTTGAACTCAAGTGGTAGTTATATTCTCTAATACTTTCATCGACCCAACAAGCCATCATTGACATTTGTAAACTTGTTTTTATTAATCAATAAAAAAAATTGTAAAGCTTGCATTTCCTAAATGGCCCAACAGTTAAAAACATGTGTTTCTTTACTAAGAAATCACAAATTCAACCCCAGAGGAAGTAGATTATGTACACATGTATACACTAAATAATAGTATAGTTTCATGAAAAAATAATTCTAAAAAAGAACCTCACATGTTGTTATTATAGTAATATTAAAATAATACAAATACTCATATTATTATAAATTTATAAATTATATGTTTATTATAAAGTTATGAACTTGAATTATATTATTATTATTATTATTATTATTATTTAGAGTTTTTGAGATACCTGCATAAAAGATCTAGCTAACAATCAAATGTACACAACTTGCAAATGGTGTGAAGAGAAGAGACAAAAATGGAGGAAAGATTGAAAGAACATCTATTATTTGTATTCCACACTCAAAGAGTGAATAATTTACAATAGATATAGGCTACATGAATAACTAATGTGCCATAGTAGTGATTTAGAGAGATCTAGACACTCACTAACAGACACTGGAGTGAACTGCCAAGTAGTCCTAGTTAATTGATCCATGCAATCATCAATTAACTGAGTCACGCATCTGGAAGTGAGAGAAATGCATGCAATTGTTGGTGATAAAACTGAGGTTGTCATGCATGAGTGAATATTCTCATCTAAGGAAGCGTTCTAAACATTGGACCATCAAACTTAGGAAAATAATTCTAGGTGAGTGTGTAATATCTCCAACACCCCCCCTAAACACTACTAGGGTGTACATGATGAATGGGTCCCGACAACAAAGGCCATGTTAGGTACCCATTGTATAATGCATATAAGAATGAAACACTAAAAAAGTGAGGAAAGAGGGAAAACCTCATTGGAACCCCACNAAAGTACAATGCATCAAAAGATTTTTTTTAAAAAGGGCAGTTGCTAAGCAATTGTGTCCTTCACTCCAAGGGGACATTGCAAATGTTCAATCTTATGCTCAGTGAAGATTTTGTTAAAGAGGTAGATGTTTGTGTGGATTTGATGAAGTAGATGCGCCAGTGAGATGTCCACATATATCCACCTTCTCTTATTGTAAATAAATAGATCCAAATGAAGTTTGGATGAAACTTTGTAAATCATGCAGTAGTTTCTAGAAAAATGCTAAAAATTTGTTGATTTTAAAATGCTCATAATTTTTCTTCCCATACTCCTTTTTGGACAATTTCTTTATTGAAATTGGATATATTTCCGGGAGGAATTCAAATATCCGATTTGTTTTTGTAAATTTTTCTCAGAAAGTGATAGAATTTCATATGAAGTGTCTGGACCACTTTTTGGCTCCTAAGATGCATGCATGGTGCATGCATGTGGCTCCTGGGATGCATGAATAGTGCATGAAAAAGTGTTTTCATGTGACTCCTGATATGCATGGATGATATCTTTCATATGTGATTCAGAAAACGGATCTTAAATGGAGTAGACATCATGTTCAATGAATGGAATAAAAAGTTGTGCAGATAAATGTGTAGAAGGCTCTTCAAACTAAGAGGATTAATCTTCCAGTGGATTTTCTATTGTCTCTATCTTGTCAACATTTTGCATGTAATATTCCTTATTCTCAAATAGAACTTCCAAACTGGTCCATAATTCGCTTGGAGATGAGTCTTTTGATTCATCATATACTTGATGGAAAAGTTCAGGAGAAACAAACATGCAGATACATCTTATGGCCATATCGTGTCTGTTGAGAAAGTCATTTTTCTCATTGGCGAAATCAAGCTCTACTTTTGTTTCCATGGTTATTTGGTATAAGCCTCTAATTCTGAGAAGAAGTAGAATCTTTGGCTTCCACTCCAAATAGTTATGAGGTGTGAGAAGTATTATCGGTGAGTAAAACATAAATTCCATCTTTCTTGTTTCTTTGTTCTGTCTTTGGTACCTGCAAAAGAGTGTTGGCAATGATCCTTGCTAGCATCTTGTGGGCTTTGATACCATGTAGAATGTGGTGAATACCTGCACAAGAGATCTAGCTAGCATAAGAATGAACATATCTTGCAAAGGTAAGAAGACGAGAGAAAAATTGGAGAGAAAAGAATGAGAATCGTATTAACCAAATGAATGAATCATAAAATACACACGATGTGCTATGTATAGCTCAACTAACTCACCATATTAGTCAACCAATGTGCATTAGGAGTGTTCTAGAGAGATATGGCACACATTGGCAGTCACTGGAGTCAACTTCCACCTAGTCCTAGTTAAATGGTCCATGCAATCATCATTTAACCGAGTCACACGTGTGGAAGTGAGAGAAACACATGCAATTGATAGTTATAAAATGGAGGTTGTCATGCTTGAGTGAATTCCACTAGTTTAACTAAGTGTAATTGACTCTGAATTGAAGAGGAACATCCTATTTTGTAGGGGAATATTCTCTAGAAAGAATATTATCATCTAAGGAAGCATTCTCAACATTGGACTATCAAACTTAAGAAAATAATTATAGGTGAGTGTGTAATATCTCCAACACCCCCCTAAACACTACTAGGGAGTATACATAATGAATGGGTCCCGGAAACATAGGTCATGTTAGGTACCCATGAACAATGCAACTAATGAACATTGAAATAAAGTGAGGAAAGGGGGAAGACCTCATGGAAAAAAAAAAAACCTCAAAATACAATGTATCACAAGAAGATAAAAATAGGTGAGATCCACCATGTGGCAAGTAGACAGTCTCCAAAACCAAGAAAAGATGGAAAGTCAATGAAGCATGATCTCATGATGACAAATCATAATCTACTTCAATCAGTGTGTTGAAGCTAAAATGTTGTAGTTGATACTAGTTGACAACAATCAGATCTCTCCAAACATTAAGGCGCTAGCCTACACCAAGATGGTCGGGCTAGTCAGAGTGCCTCCAAAAAAATAGAAGCAAACGCCATAAAATTCATCAAAATAGTGGTGAATGGAATTGTAAAGGTGTCATAATCAGTCAAGTCAAGAGAAATGAGAATGGTTCCCATGTATCATGGATGAAACACATATGTAATATGTCCTCAAACAAGGGTTCAAATGTTTCCATGACCAATCATCAAGCCAACCACAAACAACCCTTGGAGTTGGTACCTTTCCAAGATGTTGTCGTATAAGCCTCTTCGTCAATGAGTTGAAGAAGAGGAACTGACAAAAGGTCGTGGATATCTGACAGGAAGAAATGTTGTCTCTAATCATGATGATGAGGATGTCGATAAGTGGAGGATGTAGACCTTGAAGCTGACGTTGAAAATTATGTTGCTACTAAAAACTATAATGTTGGCATTGAAGAGTCTGATACTAGCAACTCTAATGTTGAAGTTGGTGTTGAATATGGTTGTGAAAGCTCCAAATTTGAATCAATAAGAGGTGTAGGTGGTGGCTACTGCAACTCAACAATAGAAGAGTCATCTTGTGTGATGGAATCTTGTGCTCGAACAAATTGAGTCTGAACAGCAGAAATACTAAGACAACTTGCTACTGGCAATGAAGTCCCAACAAAACCATGTTCGGCTTTTGCTAGTCTCATCATAGGATGAATGGGATGTACAATCCCATGTCCATTCTTACCAAGTCCACCACTAGTGTATCTCATATGATGCATCAATTTTGACCCAAAACCACGAGTGTGCAACTCAAAATTTGGTGAAGGAAGCTCAGTAGTGGTCAGCAATATTGCAAAAGCAGCATTAGAAGCAAGAGAATGTTGCAGATCTTTCTGCAAACAAGCAATAATTTAATCCTTCTCTTTTAAATCAGCGAAAAAATGTTTATTGAGAAGAGTGAATTTCTCCTCCATCTCATAATGTGTGTGGTTCAAGTATCAACTTGAGCTTGATGTTTCTCCATTAGACTCCTAATGAGTTCAGAACCCGTGGAATAATAGGTACACATTTTTTGAAGACAAATCTTGGATCTCTCTAGTTCACCTTGAAGTTTGCTAACTTCTTTGGCAAGTTTTAGATTCAGACTCTGAAGGGTCGAGATAACTGCATCTTTGTCCTCCATTACAATAATTCTCTCCCAATGAATGATATCAGTGAGATATTCCTGTCGAAGTAGCGATATGAGGTTATGTTGATATGTTGCATGCAGTTATAGATCTAATAAAACCATTGTATCTCTCAAACTATGATGTGGGTATTAGAGAGTTTTTGTGAGCATGAGCATCCATATGCAATGCATCTCTCTACAAAAAATCAGATCAACCAGATCGTGGATTTTGAGATATAGTTGATGGATCTAAGGAAACTATATATATGATAAAAACAACTTTATCTTCTAAACTATGATGTGGGTATTGGGTATTTTTGGCATGTGTGAGCATCCTTATGCAATGCGTCTCTATACCAAAAACCAAATTTACCCATATCACGGATTTCGAGATATGGTTGATGAATCTATGGCACTTTGATCTTGGAGAGAATGTGAGGCGTAAGAAGAATTGCTAGTGAGTAATCCATCTTCCCTGCTACTTTGTTCTGTCTTCGGTACCTACAAAAGAGTGTTGGTGATGATCCTTGCTAGCGACATGTGGGCTATGATACCATGTAGAGTTTCTAAGATGCCTACATAGAAGATCTAGCTAACAATCAAATGTACACAGTTTGCAAATGGTGTGAAGAGAAGAGACAAAAATAGAGGAAAGAATGAAAGAATTTTTATTGTCTGCATTCCACACTCAAAGAGTGAATAATTTACAATAGATATAGGCTACGTGAATAACTAATGCATCATAGTAGTGATCTAGAGAGATCTAGACAATTACTAACATACATTGGAGTGAACTGCCAGCTAGTCCTAGCTAATTGATCCATGCAATCATCAGTTAATTGAGTCACACGTGTGGAAGTGAGAGAAATACATGCAATTGTTGGTGATAAAACTGAGGTTGTCATGCATGAGTGACTTCCACTAGTCTAACTAAGTGTAACTGACTATGAACTGAAGAGGAGTGGCCTATTTTGTAGGGGAATATTCTCTAGAGAAAATATTCTCATCTAAAGAAACGTTTTCAATATTGGACTATCAAACTTAGGAAATAATTCTAGGTGAATATGTAATATCTCCAATAGATAATACAAATACCCATTTTATTATAAATTTATAAAAATATATATTTATTATACCCTATTTTGTAGGGGGGTATCTAGAGAAAATATTCTCATCTAAAGAAACGTTCTCAATAATAATAATAATAGTAAACTATTTTTAAGGTCACGGCCAAGCCGCCACACTAAATTGGTGTATGAGACTCCCTTGTTTGTGGGACAAGGGACCCCCCTCCACCAAGCGATTTGACTGGTAAAGTCTACGAAAGTATGCATACCCTACCCCCCTCTGGATTTGAACTTGTGACCTCTTAAGAGGAAACACATGTTCTTAAACATTAGGCCCACTCAAGATGTATAATTCTAGGTGAGTATGTAATATCTCCAATAAATGATACAAATACCCATTTTATTATAAAAATATCAATGTTATACTTTCAATGTCACCTTTTACAACTAGTACATTATATTATTAACATAATATTAAGATAATACAAATACCCAATTTATTATAAAATTATCAATATTATACTTTCAATGTCACCTTTTACAGCTTGCACGTTAGGAACATGATAACAAGCACAATGCATTGTGTTTGACGATGTATAACTATTATGCATTTTATTATAGTAGTTGACGATAGCTTATGGTACACTTATGGACTTTTTAAAGAGTTCTTAAAAGTTGTTAGTGCAATTTTTTAAATTATTTAGATATCCACTATAACATCGTTAAAATTTTATGGTGCAATTTCTTTTTATGTAAGACCGTGGTAATATAATAATTTTAACAAATGTTTTTTTTTAAACTAATAAGACCTAATGAGTACAAAGGAATGAGTTGACTTGTAAGTCTGGTTTATGTCACCTTGCCTATATATCCATAGCCATGCTTGAGACAAAAATGATAAATATACATATATTCTTAAAGGAAAAGTGATATGTTTGAAGTTTGGGAGGGAATAAAGGTTTGGAAGTGGCCCAGGGTTAGATGTGGAGGATAATAATGTTCTATATCATTTTTATAAGAGGTGGGGATGGAGTTTAATCAAATTACATTGTAATTTGAGTGGTGGTGAAGAAAAGGATCATAATTTGAGTGGTTGTGAAGAACAGGATCATATGTGGAACACAATTGTGATCTATGTGATTTTTATTACAGGTGGGGTTGGGGTTTAGTTAATTAGGTGTAATTTGAGTGGTTGTAAGGAAAAGTTGTTACCATGTCCACTTAGATTCAAATATTACTTTATGGCATATTTGTTTTTAGTGAGTTGATTGGTCATGAGTTATATATAATATATTCATGAGTTGTCACATATTTGTTTTTAGTGAGCCGATTGGTCATGAGTTATATATAATATATTCATGAGTTGTCAACTTGGTCTTGTTTGCAATGAGTTTCATTTATAATTCTTGAACTATTTTTGGTAGATTGTTGGAATTACAAGTTTTAACCATTCAGATTGCAATGTTAGGAATAGAATGAGGGTATACAAATCTAATTACAATGTTAATGAAATTACATAATTCCATTGTCAAAATCCTTTCGTGTTGAACATGGATGACACGTGGCATTTAAAAAAATATTTCGATATCAACCATAAATAAATAAAATTCAATGTCTATCTTAAATAAAATATTTTTATATCAACTTTATATATATGTCCACCTTTATGTAAAATGTGGACATAATGTGGCTTCCCATTTTCTTTGGACTAATATTAATTTCAGATTTTTATATTTATTTTTATTTTGTCTTTCTCATTTACTTTTAATCCCATTAATATATAAAATTCTTTACTTATGGGACAAGAAACCTCTTATTTATAATGATTTAATTAATAAATTTATTAAAATTTACGTACCTATTTATGTTTTTAATTCTCAAATAATTATTCTATACTATTTATATATAAATAAATATGCCATTCACTTATTTTAATATCATATTAATATTAAACTATTTTCAAGAATTTACTATAAACATATGCTCTTTGTCGTTTTTAATGAAAATGATTTAGATATTTTTATAAACATACGCTCTTTGTCGTTTTTAATGAAAGTGATTTAGAGATTTTTAATCAACTTGAATACTTTCATTTTGTTTGATTTGATTTGATTTAAGGGTGAAATGAAACTTATGAAATATAAGATATTTGGTAAGCTATTGCTTTAATAGTCCCTTCGGCTAAGGACTATAGCAACTGCTTCGCGGTCAACGAGAGTTGATCGCGATTAACGGTTGCTACATTAAGTGGTCTATTTTATAGTGTTTTAAAATTATTTCGTTGTGTTTGATAAATACAATATTATTTCTTTTTTAATGAAAACCAAAAATATTTATGAAATATTTTAAATTCATAAATTTGATTATTCGATTGGTTTAACAATCTTGATGGGACTTAATTGTTCCTGGTGTATACAATTTTTATTTACACATTTGTCAGAGTTGAAAATTGATTCAAAAAATAATAATTTGAAAATTTTGGAAAGAGCCATGTACTATTCCATCTTAACCAGATGGCTTGGAGATGGTTGGTCATGGACATCTGCTGCCCTGACGTACTATTTCATCTTAACCAGATGGCTCACGTATTATTCCATATTAACCAGATGGCTAGGAGATGGATGGTCATGGACATCTGCATGCCCTCACAGACACATAAATCAGAGCTCGGGAACTTGGCAGATTTAGAAAACGTAAATGAAACCCCAAGTTTGCAGAGAAAGCTTTGCAAATGAGTTGTTTGTCGTACACTCTCAATGGTATTGATCATAATCTTGAATGAAACTTTCATTAAAACTTCCATACCTTCAATGCAGTTGCTCCTGAAGTGCAGTCGCTCTTGAAGTGGTCGCTCGAACTCTCTTGTTGGATGCCAAGGCTGAGAATGAATGAAACTATCATTGAAACTTTCGTAGCTTCAATGCAGTCGCTCTTGAAGTGGTCGCTCGGACAACTTTCATACCTTCAATGCACTCGTTCTTGAAGTCGTTGCTCGGACTATCTTGTTGGATGTCAAGGCTCAGAATGAATTTGTTGCTTCGTCTAGTCAAGGGGCTTGAATTTGTTGCTTTGTGTGGTCAAGGGGCTTGAATTTGTTGCTTCGTCGGGTCAAGGGGCCTGAAATTGTCCTCGTCGATCTCGGCTTCTTCAACAACCATTCAAGCTGGGTGATGGGAACCAAATTGTGCCTACACCATTCCACAACAAATAGGTGAATATTTCACAATTTTAAATGAAACCCGGAGTTTGCATAGAAATATTTGCAAATGAGTTTGTCGTACACTCTCAAATAGTGGTAATGATCATAATCTTGATTTTTATGTATTCGACGCTTTGACCAAGCCCAAGCCAGAGGCTGCACAAGAAGCTAGTAAAAACAATGTTTCAAACAACCATCTCTTACATTTTAATAAGATTGCTTATCTTCAACAGATTATGAAGAGTCTGGATTAATAATATATATGCACTTCCCATAATGACAGTGCCTGCTCTTGATTATTTGGAAAATTCTCTAGGAAAGTTTGATGATGGGCCTTTCCTTTTAGGTCAATTCAGTGTGGTGCAACATCTTTATATTTTGTTTCCAATTTGACCTTATATTATATTATGATCCGAATTGAAAATGGAGAGATGTTGTATACCATTTCTGCAGGTTGACATTGTTGTTGTAGGATAAATCGGTAAATGTGGACATAAACTAATCTCCCTAGATCCACCTGGATCTAGAACAAAACAAGACAGGACATGACACTTTCCCTAGGCTCTAATCATCGAATCTATCATCAAAGAAAGGATGAGTGACCTACCTTTGAATATCGCTTCCTTATGTCTTTGTTGTCCCTGCTTCGTTGTGGTGCTCTTGTGATATTGATCCTGTAGTGAGACACAAACCAACCAAAGTGAAAGCAGAGAGAATATATTCAATGACAACCTATGCATATGATCAAGGAATTATGCAATAAAATAAAGATAATTCTATGGGAAAGAAGCATGCCACTGTATTATATTAACAATAGGAAGAGAGATTACAACCGGATGCCTTGAAGTCGTAAGGTTCCTTCCAATGATTCCTTGCTTCCCACACACTTCTTGCTCCAAGGATTCTGAGACCATGGATCTAATAGCTACTCACAATCTATCTTAACAAAGCAAAGCTCAAAGCCAATCTAAACAAGCTAACAATCTCAATCCAAATTCAACCAACCTTCTCCATGAGATCTCCTCTCCTTTTATAAGTTAAAGAGGATAAGGTGAGGAGGTTAGGATGATCCCACTAAATCATGAAAGCGAGTAATATCCAAACCATTCGAAGGCCGCCTCACCATAGAAGCTTCTCCTTCTAGAAGCATCGATAAAATAATCGTTTTTTCCCACGTATGAAGGTCGTCGCACCCTAGCTATAGTGCAGCTTGCGGAAACTCCGCAACCTAGCTATAGTGCAACCTGCGGAAATTAGGAATTTCCGCACCCTGTATATAGAGAAGCCAGTGGAAATCCTCCTTAATAGGGTTTTTACAAAGGAAAATATAACTTCTTCTCTCAGGGAAAGTTCTTCTCCCTTCTTTCTTCAGGAATGCAGGCCACTGACCCCTTTGAAGGCAACAAATAGGTTTACATCATTAACATTCATAAGGGTGACGAAAATAATGTGTAACAATTGCATATAGTACTTTCGTTGAAAGATATCAAGTTGTGTCCCCTATATTAAAGAATTATGATATCATAGCTGGTAGGACGAAACAAGTGAAATGGATCCAAGCAAGTTAACCTTATCATTTACTTGCATTACTTCCTATTTTCAACAGTGCAAAAATGAATGGTTTTATTACTTCCTATTTTCGACGGTGCAAAAATGAATGGTTTTGGATTTTTATAATAGATTTAGTGTTTATGTGATAAAAATGGTTAATGGAACATTGTCTTGAATACAGGAATTGCATAAGATTGAAGCATATGCGAAAACAAGACTTGATCCCCGACAGAATGGTTGAATATTACAAAAGAAAGTTGGTAGCTCGCCTCTCACAATAATACATTCTTGTGAATAAAATTGATGACTCACAATGCATCTTTTATTTTCTTATATTGCAAAATTGATACATGATACATTTTTTATTATATTGCATTGCCAAGTGTGAAGTAATTTAAAATATTTTAAACTCGTTTTCTTTATTTATTATGCAGGCTAAGTATGTGAAATAGTTGTGATGGTTGGATGCACAAATGATATGTGAAATAACTATGATGGATTTATGAACAAATGATCGAAGGTTATAGATATAGTACAATAACAATTAAACTTCTTGGATTGAAAGAACGTGTTATTTCTTTAATAAATATTCAGTCACTCTTGGTTCTTGGTGCTCAGATATGGGTTCTCAAAAAGCATATTGGTCACTTCCCATACCTTCTTCCAATACAAAAGTTGGTCCCTTCCCATACTTTATTATGTTCTCATCCAACCTCTACTTTATTTATTTCCTCAATGTGGAAAGGAAGAACTGACCTTTAATACCATTCTAAGACTTGTTCTGTTTCATATATGAGAAAATTGAAGCTTACCATCTCATAACTCTTGTACAGAGAAAGACAAGATATGGGAAACATGGAGGGATGACATACTTGGGACCTGAATGCATTTGTAAGATTAGGAGAAACATCTCCCGCTCCTACCAATCTATTGTTCTCCAAGGCACTCATGTTGCTATGTATGTCTTCCCCCTTTCCTTAGTACATGCTCTCTACGAAACACATAAGATGATTCTTCAATTAGATAAAAAAAAATAATAGAAAAAACTTAGTTCAATTAGAAGTTGCACCATGACGAAGTTGCAAATCCATTTCTTTCTGCCTATCATTTTGGACAAGTAATTGTAGATGCCTTTCTCCATGCGACAACACGCATCCACCTGTGTAGATGCATGCGCATAGGTTGCAACATGTGAGAGGCCACACGTGAATGAAATAACGCTAGAAACCATGAGGTTTTGATATAATTGATTATATCTTTTGTTGGAAAGTACATTTGTGGAAAATAAGCCGACTACTTAACTGCTTTTTTTTTTTAAGTAAAGATTACATGCAACAATCATTATATTTGAATAAGTAAAGATTATATTTGAATAAGTTTTTATTTAGAAGTATTTGATCCCTTGTGATGCTTGATAGATATGAGGGGTGAGATGGATCGAGGTTGGTATTATTTGGAGTTTAGGTTTTGCTTAAAGTTTAAGTTTGTCATGGTATGTTACCTTTATTTTTTTACTTTGAAGGTTTAATTTTTCTTAGAGTTCTAGCAGCATAGACCATAACCATAGACTCTAGCTACTAGTAGGTAAGAATTATTGATACAATGTCCAAATATAATTTGCTTACATATTCCATTCAACAAAATAACAAAAAGAGCTTTAAACCTCTAAATTGGACTCTCTCCATTTCCATAAGCATTTCATTATTAGATCTTCCACATATATCATGACTACAAGTGCCAAACTTCAAAACATAGAAAAGGTAGAAAGAGCTTGAGACCTATTGCCCAAATTTGATTCTCTTATAAAATCAAGAGACATAGAACGTTGCTTCTTAATAGAGGGATTGTATCTCTTCAAGAAGAGTACCCCTCTCACTTGTTTTGATTATCACCATCTCTCCCTCTTGAAGGATGAGAGCTTCTTTTGATAGCATATTCGATGTCTCATAAAGCTCTTTGTATACATGTTGAAATGAGACCCCTTCGAACATGTTCCTTTCCTCTCTAACTTTTTCCATTATAAGGGAAATAATTAAATTATCTAGATCAATGATGTCATTTTCCCAATTTATTAATAAATTTGAGTCTCTCAATATCTGAATACTTGATATTCCTTTGTCTAATGCAATTATAAAAGAACCCACAAAGCACACATATCATCTTTATTATTTGAACCTTGTACAAAGGTTGATTTGAAGGAGTTGTGATTATTAGTAGATAGGAAAAGAATGCCACCAAATCCACAAATACTTAGAGTTCCTTGACTTTCTCTGTTAAATTATCCCTAGGATTTTGAGTAATCAATATCCA
>ML816735.1:0-16149 GCA_009831015.1 Picea engelmannii | reverse complement strand
TTTGCTTAAAGTTTAAGTTTGTCATGGTATGTTACCTTTATTTTTTTACTTTGAAGGTTTAATTTTTCTTAGAGTTCTAGCAGCATAGACCATAACCATAGACTCTAGCTACTAGTAGGTAAGAATTATTGATACAATGTCCAAATATAATTTGCTTACATATTCCATTCAACAAAATAACAAAAAGAGCTTTAAACCTCTAAATTGGACTCTCTCCATTTCCATAAGCATTTCATTATTAGATCTTCCACATATATCATGACTACAAGTGCCAAACTTCAAAACATAGAAAAGGTAGAAAGAGCTTGAGACCTATTGCCCAAATTTGATTCTCTTATAAAATCAAGAGACATAGAACGTTGCTTCTTAATAGAGGGATTGTATCTCTTCAAGAAGAGTACCCCTCTCACTTGTTTTGATTATCACCATCTCTCCCTCTTGAAGGATGAGAGCTTCTTTTGATAGCATATTCGATGTCTCATAAAGCTCTTTGTATACATGTTGAAATGAGACCCCTTCGAACATGTTCCTTTCCTCTCTAACTTTTTCCATTATAAGGGAAATAATTAAATTATCTAGATCAATGATGTCATTTTCCCAATTTATTAATAAATTTGAGTCTCTCAATATCTGAATACTTGATATTCCTTTGTCTAATGCAATTATAAAAGAACCCACAAAGCACACATATCATCTTTATTATTTGAACCTTGTACAAAGGTTGATTTGAAGGAGTTGTGATTATTAGTAGATAGGAAAAGAATGCCACCAAATCCACAAATACTTAGAGTTCCTTGACTTTCTCTGTTAAATTATCCCTAGGATTTTGAGTAATCAATATCCAAAAATTTTAAAATTCTATGACAAATTATCTTCATTAACTTCCATATTCCCTCATATGTATATCTTACTTGATGTCTTACCTAAATTAGTAATAATTGTTTCCCTTGCAATATCATATCACTCCTAGCTAGCCAGAGAGCCAATGCAACAGAGAAGAATCTTGTGATATGAGACTATCCTATCCATGCACCAACTTTTAAAACAATAGGAAATGGACTCTCCTTCCCACTTCCCATTACTATTATTTATTTTTATGGCCTCTCCCCAAAATTCTTTTAAAACTTGACAACACAATAATAAATTATGTATTGACTCCTCATCATTTTTCTGGAGCATACACCTCCCGTGACCTTCCCATGATCTCTTCTTGTAGTATCTCAAGTTGAAACTTTACTTGACAATGTTAGCTATAAAAATATTTGATTTTTAAAGCAATACTCAACTTCCAAATAACCTTTCATTGTCATCTCTTATCTCATTCCTCATTTCCTTCCACCCTTACCCCATATCCTACTTTAGTTGTACACATCCCAAATGCTTTGTTTTTTTACCATATTATCACATATTTTTCATCTTTTGATTTTATGGCACCATGCTTAAGAGTGAAAGTATACTACTACAATTCTTTTGCTAAATCTACATGAAGACCTAACTATGTATATGATTTCCAACCTTTATGCCAAATAGAAGTAATGTCTTGTTCTATTTTACCTACTAAACTAAAAATCTTAATTGAATGAAGAGCATTTTTAAAGGATCTAATAGTCTATAATTATCTTAACACCCCATTTAGGGATATTCCCCTATTTTTTTATTACTTCCTATGTCAATATTCCTTACCAACCATTCACCTGCCAAAGGGAAAGCTTTCACTAATGCCTTACATACCACATAAGTCCCTCCATATTCCTTCCTTTCTTTCATGATCCAATTAACTATAGACATTGGTGCTATAATTTTTTTTCGTTATTTTTCACCACAAGCCTTCATTATTCATCATTATCCACAAAATGTTTTGTTGCTAATGCCTAACCAAATAAATGAAAATTCATGTGGCCCCATCGTTCATCCTATTTTGGTTTTTCAAGTTTTTTCCACTTAACAAAAGGAATTCATTCCTTCTCTCTTTTCCTTGTCCACAAGAAGCTAAAGCACTTTTTTCTAATATTTTCCAATGTGTCTTTGGAAATATGTGGTAGGGATAACCAATACATAAGTATTCCCTCCAAAACATATTTTACCAGTGTCAACCTTCCTCCTCTGGATAACCACCTATAACACCATTTTTTCACCCTGCCTTCTTTTTTTTCATATAGCCAACTTGAGTCTCTAAACATATAGTCATTAGACTTTGGATACAAACCTAAGTACTTTAACCCTTTATCAAAGGGACAAGATGAAAATGATAGAATCTACTTACATTATCTTTCTATATATTCTCTCATACCACTAAATAAAATAGAGGATTTATGAATGGTTACCTCCATCCTTTTTGCTCCAATGTGCAATCCTATAATTTCCTTAAACTTTATAGCTCCCCTTATTGATCCTTTTCCAAACAAGATGACACCATCTCCAAATAATAAATGCAATAAAGTTATTGAGTTTCCCATTTTGATACTTCATAGACATCTTTATCTCTTACAAGATGTTATCATTCTACTTAACCCTTGAGCTACCAATAGGAAGAGAAATGGGACATTGGATAACCCTACCTCAAGCCCCTTGTAGCATAGAAGAACTTTGAAGTTGAACCATTTATCAATGCAACAAAATTCGTAGATGATAGACACCCCATAATCTATTAATGACTTGATTTATCATTCATATATGCATCAACAAAAGTCTTAGATACAACAAATTCACTTTATCATAAAAAAAATTGTGAAGTCTAGTTTCATCACCATAGTTGGCATATTTTGAACCTGTATTGTATGTAATCCTTCTTGAGTTATTCCCATTGCATCATGGATTTTGTATATTATGCAACAAATCAAACCATTCTTCCAATATTGCTTTTGAAACTTGTATATTTTTTAAGCTATTAGCCAATTTCTTTAAGACAATTTTATACACTAAGTTGCACAAAGAGATGGGCATATAATTATCCCAAATTCCATGATTATTTTTCTTAGGGATAAGAGCTATGAATGTAGTATTTATATTCCCCAATACTTTGAACCTTCATTTTCTTGAATCCTCTATTTCCTTCATCGGCTCATCATCTAGAAAAACTTATAAGCCCAAGTAAAATTCCATTGTCCATCCATCTAAACCCAAACTCTTTGCTTTTTTGAAGGAATGCAAAATTGTTCTAAGTTCATCCTTGGTTACCTTAACCTATAGGTCCTCATATTTTTTATCATTAATCATCCCTAGAAATAAGGACACTACATTTAGGATATTTTTTTATCCATGTAGATATTGGTGGCCACCCACCTATTCCAACTGGCTCAAACTAGTTTGTTGGCAATTTACTATTTTTAGCAGTTTTTCGGGTCTTAAACTTCTGGGGCCATTTTGAGGGCCTAAACGACGTTTTTCTCATTATCGGTCACCTCAATTGGTGCCAAAGGTTCTAATTAATCCCTCAAAATTGATCTCCTTGTCGATACCTTTCAAATGAGCTATCGTGTGCCCCAAATGGAGATCGTATGCCAAAGTTACACCCTCGGGAAGTTGATACAACAAACTACCCAAAACGAGGTCCACAAAACTATTGGCTTTTCATCTTCCGGGGTTAGGGTTTTGGATTTTATTTATGTTAAAAGGGCCTTTGGAGCCTCATTGTAACAATCATCTTCTTGTGAATGACCGTAGCCGTCACATCTCTTCTCAGAGATAAGTTGCCACCATTCTAAAGAGTCTTTCACTTTGTATTTCTACAGTTTTGTACATTTCGCTCATTAATAGAAATTGTGTATTACCATATCTCTGTGTTTATGGTTATATATCTAATATATCTTTTTTATATTATTGGATATATTATATATCTTTTTACATTTCTTTATTATATCTCCACTCTCATTTCGTGCCGAAAATAATTTGGATCAGTGGTATGAGAGCAGGTTTCTCTTGATCATTTTTCAGTTCATGTCCCCGACGAGGTCCAAGTATAGAAGTTGGGTCTCCAGCTTGTCTCTCTAGAGGAAAATCACTCTCACACGCCCAAAAAACCCTCCATGGCGGAAGAAAAGAAAGACGACGGAGCAGAATATCATATTAATCTGTTGCTTGAGCAAGCTCTCACGCGATAGAGGGACGAAATGATGGAGAATTTTTCCCACATCATTCAATGCCTACCGATAATAGCAGGCACTTCTTCATCAAGATGCCACTTTGGAGGAACCTCTCTTTTCAAGGTACAAGTTAATTTTGATATCCCCGTATTTGAAGGTCAGATAGATGCAGATTCCCTAGAAAAATGGTTAAATCTGCTAGAAGGTTATTTCTTTGTTCATAATTATTTCGACAGGAAAAAGATCACCTTCACACTCATTAAGGCTCTCCCCCATTTCAAACATTGGTGGGAAACTTACTGGGAGAAAATTTCCACAGAGGAGTCTGGAATATATGGGGTTGAGCCCACTTGGGATTTTTTTGTGGATGCGGTCAAGGAACAATATTACCCTGTTGGTAAATATGACGACCAATACATGAAATGGACCACACTGCGACAAGAGAGGGGAAAAATAGTGTCGAAGTTCACAAATACTTTCCATACCTTCACACCAAGCTGGGTATCAAAGACTCTCAATGGCATCTGGTTCTGAAATATCATGAGGCTCTCCATAAGTACATCCAAACCAAAATGGATTTTCTAGACATCTCATCACTTGGATCTTCCTATTAATATGTTGTCAAAATCGAACATAAATTTAGGCACTAGAATAAACGGGAGTTAGGGTCTGCAAATTCACAACAACCGAAGTATGGTAAAGACATCCCTAACAACCAGCCTCCATAAAACCAGTCCAAGCCACAAGAAAAGAAGGGTAATAGAAAGACGAAGGACACTAGAAAGTGGTGCAATTTCCAAAAAATCCCCTAGAAAAACACTCATGAAATTCGCTCAAAACAATCATTGGTGGCCGAGATCAAAGAAAAGGAGTCGAACCCTGATTTGGAATATGATTCATAAAATAATGGGAGAAGACAGATCATCGACACAGACCCCACTTCTATTGTCGTGACTGCAACAATTCAACTAGAAGAACTAACAGATCTTGAAGAGCGGGAGTGCCTTTTTCATTCATGGATGTGGGTGAAGGGGACCCCGTTGCATATTATTGTTGATAGCGGAAGCCAGAAGAACCTCATCTCAGCAGAGGTCGTCAAATAGTTGGGATTGTTTACAACACCACACCCGCAACCATACAACATCGAGTGGATTCACTATGGATGAGATCTTGTGTCAGCCAACAGTGTCGATTGTCATACAGCTTCCAGGCCTTCAAGGATGAGGTATTATGTGATGTTTCCCTGATGAATGTATGTGATGTTTTTTTAGGCCAGCCATATATGTGGAAGCGTCATGTTATTTATGAGTCTCAACCTCGTAGTGTCATTATTACTATGGGGGTCATCTCTACAAGATACTGGAGGTATTTCTCACTATTGTCCCACCAAAACAGTGTTGCAAGGTAATATCTCATACTAAAAAATTCAGCCTCTTCAAAATCTGTTCAAAAGGTGAACAGAAGGGCACTGCAACCACTGCATCCTTGGCCCGATTCCTTTCTTTCCAACAGAAGCAGATTGCAGAAAAGAAAGAATATATTGTTTCTTCACCTACAATGGTACCTACACATTGTCGAGTAAAGATAAGATACAACAGGTTGGTTGAACAGATTCAATCCCGCCAGCAACAGGATCATGACAACCTTCAACAATCTAAGCAACGCAACTTCTCCAGCAAGGCAAGCAGCTCACCAAGATTCAAATTCAGCAAGCACTTTCCCCTCTCCCCCGGGAACGCGACGCAATGGATACCATTGCTTCCTAAGGAGGGAATATTGATCCAAGTGCATATTAGTGGCCACCCACCTATTCCAACTAGCTCAAAACAGTTTTTTGGCAATTTACTATTTTTAGCAGTTTTTCGAGTCCTAAACTTCTGAGGCCATTTTGAGGGCCTAAACAACGCTTTTTCATGAGCGGGAACCTCAACAATATCTAAAATCTTTGATTGATCCCCCAAAATTAATCTCCTCGTTGATACCTTTCCAACAAGCTATCATGCACCCCAAACAGATATCGTATGCCAAAGTTATGCCCCCAGGAAGTTGATACAACAAACTACCCAAAACGGGATCCACAAAATTGTTGTCTTTTCATCTTTCGAGGTTAGGGTTTTGGATTTTATTTATGTTAAAAAGGCCTTTGGATCCACATTGTAACAATCATATTCTTGTGAATGAGAGTATCCATCACATCTCTTCTCATAGATAAGTTTCCACCATTCTAGTGAGTCAGCTTTCACTTTGTATTTCTACAGTTTTGTACATTTCGCTCATTAATTGAAATTGTGTATTATTGTATCTCTGTGTTTATGGTAATATCTCTGATATATCTTTGTTATATTATTGGATATCTGATATATCTCTATGCATTTCTTTATTATATCTCTGCTCTCATTTCGTGCCGAAAATAATCCGAATCATTTGGTGTGTTAGATCTCAATGGATCTTGAAATGGAGATCTAAAGTGTCTTACTCCTACCTTTGCAATTTCCTTAAATGACTTGATCCTTGATTCTTCACTTATTTTTAACTCCCAAATTGTGTGAATATTTTTTCAATGTTTGGCATAATTCTGAAATAATTTTGTATTTGCATCACCCTAAGCCAACCAAATAGCTTCACTTTTCAATCTCCTTATGCCTCTTCTTCTTCTAGTAGCTTCCTTGTTACCCTTTCAAGAGTTATTTTTTCTTCTTTTGAGAATATTCCTTCATTATTCATGCCATATAGGGTCTTGATTTTATCTTTTTTTTTACCCATTATTTTTGTACATTATGGGATTTTTTCTTGGCCAAAGTTGCCACTAATTTCTTAACTTGTTTCAAATTACCTACAAATGAAACATTGCATATTCAACTAAATTTGGATCATATCTCTTCCAATTCTAAACTATCATGTTCTCGGACCCTTCTTCCTCCATACAAGTATGATTCAACTTACAAGGTCCATCAAGTTTATAGTCTTCTTTTTCCATTTGCAATAAGATAGGTAAATGTTCCAAAAATCCTCCTTATCCTATCCATGGTGTCTATTTTCCTCCTCGAATAATATATTTGCTACTAGAAAATTGTCCAATTGTTTTAACACCCCATCCCTTCCACTTTGAAATTTTATCCAAGTTAGAACCAATTCCAAAGGTTCTGCATCACATAACCCTGGGTCTTCAAACCTCTGATTGAAGAAGTCAGCTGGTGGATCCCATCTAGTTCCTTCCCCCGTATTTCCCCTACCTTCATTGTTAGATTTCAATCACCCCCCATGATTACATTGTTATTTTTTACCACACAAATTCATAATTGAGAATACTTTTCCAAATTCCTTTGCTTTTAGTTAAGTTTGGATACCTATAGGGAAGAGGGTTGAATTTACAAGTTCCATGGGATCATTTCAACCTGTTATAATACCTTCTAACCTTCCTTATGATTCTACTAATGTAAAACTCCGATATTTTAAAAATGAGGTCAAAATAGCCATTGTATTTGTCCCCTCACACATGGTTTCTTGAATCAATGCAGCATCTGGTTTGAAAACAACAAATATATTTTAAAGGATAACTTCTTATTGGCACCCCCAACTCCTCTCATATTTAAGGAAAGAATTTTCAATGGGTCACCCTCTCAAAGGCACTCTCTACTCTAAGGGCCTCTTTATTGGTCATTTGTTTTCCTTTTTAGAATTCTTCTTTCCTAATGATAGAAAGGATTTTTGACCCACTGATGAAGTTTGATTAATGACTATGGTTGATCATCCATCTATCCCTTCCAAGGATTCTTCCTGTCTTGACCTACGGAGATATGCAGGCTTAGTCCTCCTTTATGTATCCATAGAACCGACCTCCTCTTCTCTTTCCATATTTCTTTCTAAAAGGATTTATTTTGTTTTTTCGAGCCCTTTATTGACCTAACATACTCCATTGAAGGCTTACACACAATTTATTTGTGGCTACAAGGTTCTTCCCTAACTCATGTTTCTCCCATTACCTTACCCAAACTAGAATTTTGGAAGGAATACTCTTTTAAGCAAACTTTCTTTGACGAAACAAACTTCATGCAAGGTTGAGACCTAATTAATAGAACCTGATTCCTTACCTTTTTTTAGTGGCTCACATGGACTTCCATATAGTAGTTATGTTGCGTTGCCCTTCTTCTGGGCTTCCCCTTATTTTCTGCATATCTCTTCATTGCCATTCTTCACTAGTTCCATTCTATCTCATGCTTCTAACAAGTTTTTTTTCCACGCCCTCCTATCTTTTTTTCCATGGAACCTAGAATAGTCCTTGGGTTTTTCTAGACTAACAGAACCCTCCCTGATTTTATTTTTTTCCTTCCAAAGCCACTTTCTTGTAGTTTTGGAACATTCCTTCAATACATGGTTGGTTTCATTGTAGTTTGGGAAATTGAATGAAATATTCCAATCATAAATAACTTATGTAAAGTTCCATTCACCTCATGAAATTTACATCTCCTTCAATAGACTCTATTGTCAATCTACCTCGACCAAGATTCTTATCATTCATCTTCCCACCTTTGTGTTAAATTTCTCCTCAAATTTGATGAATTTATTGATTCCATTCTCCATTACCTTTAGTAGTTCATCATTCCACATCTCCATTGGTAGACTAGAAAACCTTACGTAGATCAGTTGTAGATACATTGTTTCCCTTCTAGGATCACAATTGTTGGGTGCGGGTCCAGTTTTGGTGGAAAAGCACGACGTGGGAGGCGGATGTGCATGCAGTAAAAGCAACACGTGTAAGGCAGACACACATGTAGGAAGCATAGCACGTGTAAGGAAGACGTGCATGCAGGAAAAGCAGCACATGCAAGACAGACGTGCATGCAAAAGAGGAAAGCATGTGAGGTGCACATGCAAGAAGACCTAACCATGCTAGGGTTAGGGTTCCAGTAAGAAGATGTAATGGCTAGTAAGCCAATAACATGTATAAATAGGTACCTAGGAGGTCTAGGTCAGGGGTGTTGTTGTTCTTCGGTCGAGGGTGTTGTTGTTCTTCGGTCGGGGGTGTTGTTGTTCTTCGGTCGGGAGTCGGATGTCATGTTGTTGGTCCTTTTTACTATGTTGTTTCTGATCTATTTTGTAATTTGTTGAGATGAGGAGAGAAAACAAGGTATATATAGAGGGTTAGATCATAGGTTGAGGAGCCTGATGTGATATATTCTGCCTCATTGTAGATCTCGACCTGTTTTGACGGAGGATTGTAATGTGAGAGGTGTTGTAGTTTTGGAAACATAATAATAAAAGAGCAGAGTAGACAAACCTTTATGGACGTAGCCCAGGAGGGGTGAACCATGGTAGATCATGTGTTATGTGAGTGAATGTTGTGTATCTCCTTTGATGTTAATGATTATATGTTAGAAACATGTCTGAATGAGTTAGTTAGATCTGTTAATTTACATGCATGAATAAGAATGATAGATTAATCAAGATAATTTGAATGTTAGATTAAATAAATGAAGATAACAGAGGTTAATTCCATATCCCCACTAATTCCCAGGCTGCAAGCACCTGAGCGTTGCATCCACCCATAAGAACAATCTCGGGTGAGACTATGCAGTGCGTTTTGTGCACTGTGTTTCCTTTTGGTTTACCAGGAGGGTCGACAGTCTTTGGGGGTTTGTTGGAAACCATACTAGGATTGAACCTGGGTCAGCCCCAAAATGGTAGTAAGAAGGAAGTCTAACCAACAAATGGTTTTGTTGCCGGTTGGAACACAATGGGATTGAGTGAATGAGATATGTTGAAGAAGCGTGAAAAGAATGTCAAATCTGGTGACACAACGTTAAAAGAATGAGAATATAAAAGGGGATGTTGATACTGTGGAACCCAATGAAGGAAAAGATCGAGAGCTAGTTGAAAACAAAGGAGCTGGAATTTGCGCAAAAAGATAAGAGAAACCCAAAGTTAACACCGTGCAAATATTTGGACAAATACGTATTTAGCGACTTGCATGAAGTATTTTTCTGTGATTTCCTACATGTGTTGTAGGAGTGTATATTGAGGTTGAAATACAACCACCCTACAGATTGGATTCGACAGCTAGAGTGGAATTATGTGGAGATCGCGCAATTACAAAAAGTTCACAATAAATTTACACGTGCAATAGATTTCTGGTTAGACAGCATTCTTGCAGGTTTTATCACAGAATTTGTAGTAGATATTGTGAAGTCTTACAGTGCAACAGAGAAAGAGTTTCTGAAGGGATCTCGAGGTAGGTATATCATATCATTATATACTTCCATTAAGATGTTATTTTATAACAAAGGTGTAATGACAATGGCCTCATACAGTTAAACTTCCCTACGTGCATGGGGAAAGGGGGGAAGCACTGACAAGAGACGGAGAAATGGAGGAAGATATGGATAAAGGAAAGAAAGAGGAGGACTTGGATCCAATCATGATGGAGGAAGACCAAATAAATCAGATCATGGAAACAATTGGAAGAACGTGCAATGGAGTAACCTACCAATACAAGATGAACAATAAGAATAGAGCCATAGCCGTGAGGGAAGGCTTGGAAAGTGATGAAGAAGAGGTAGAGGATCTTCAAGTTGTGGGATAGATTGAGGAAATCCTACGTGTGACATATGAAAGGAAGACAAGAGGTCTAAGTGCAGAAACCAGAGGCAGAACTCCTATCCATATTAGTGCCAGTGTAGAACCCATAAACCCATGTGCGACTAATACACCAGAAAGAAAACCACCGTTTAGACAACCGAATTTCAGTGGAAGAAACGCAGCAAGAAGTACATCTACACAGGAAACAACAACTAGGGGAGCCATTTCAAGAAGTATTAGTCAAGGATATACACCGCGTGAAGGTAGTAGTTCAACATTTAGGATGGCAGGACATGATCCCACCATCAGGTTACCAGAATTCAAGGGAGAGGTGTCAGAGGACAATAAGAAGCACTTGCTCATCTGTGAAAAGATCTGGGAAGCAAAGCAGATCACGAATGAGGATACCAAACTTGCGCAGTTAGCCATCACGCTAAGATACAGCGCACTGGATTGGTACATGAGCTTAGCTGCAAACATTCCACCATGAACAACCAAAACGATTGTGGATATCAAGAAGTTGTTGATAAATGAATTCTAGAAGCCTAGATCAGAGGATCAGTACATGAATGAGATGATATAGATCAGATAGAAACCAAAAGAATTTGTCTAGGAGATAGACTAGAGATTCAAATGATTGAAGGGAAAGTTGAAGTATGTCATGACAGATATGCAACATAGACATTTGTTTGTGAATTCACTACTACCACACTTGAAATACCCTTTGAGACAGGAGAAGTTTCATACCCAAGCAGAGGCTCTGCAGGAAGCCTTGCAACTAGAAGAGAACCAATATCAGAAGACAAATCCAGCAATAGAGGAGCTCATGGATGACCTGAAGAATCTAACATTTCAATTAAACCAGAATAGGAGTAAGGACAAAAGAGAAGTTGTTTGGTGTACCACATGTAGGATAGAAGGACATCACAAGAATGAATGCCCAACATTCGTGCAGTACATGGAAATAGGAATGACAAACCCTTTGTCATCAGGAGGAATATAGTGTGAGATATGTAAGACACAGGGGCATGATCCATATCACTGTCCAATGATGCAGAAATACCAGACAGTGCCTAAGAGTTCATATTGCAACTTTTGCAAGTCAGTAGGCCATGATGACAAAGATTGAAAGACAATGGAGTTGATGAGGGAAACAACATCAGACACCTATAGGGTGCAGGCAGATATGATGATAGGGCAAGAAACACCACAGTTTAACCAAGTACTAGCCCCATATAAAATTGTGCCACGTCAATATAACACTGTGCAACCGCAGTACAATACCGCACAGCCATAGTATAATCTCGCGCAGTATAACCAGGTGCCCCAATACAACGCACCGCGAGGAGATCAAGATGGCTATAGAGGTGGAGCATGAGGTAGAGGAGGCTTTGGAAGAGGTAGAGGACTAGTGGTATGCCATAATTTTCAACAACTAGGGAACTATGCAAGAGAATGTCCACTTCCATCTGTGACATGTATGAATTTTCGTGCATCCGAACATGACACAGAATATTGTCTGACAATATTGGGGAAGATCCAGGAAAAGAGAAATCAGCACAATCAGAATGTCCAATGGATTTTTGCATAAGCGAGGGATGATGGAAGAAATATCAACATAGTTACACACGAAGGAGCTAAGATGGGAGATGACGTAGTAAGACAAGATCCAACACAACACGAATGGGTGAAGAAGAATGTTGAACCACATAAGTAGTTTGATGCGCGGAACCAAAAGGAGATATTCAAGAAAGCCAGACAAGAATTCTTGAAGCTAGACATTGCATCTACATCAACTGCACAGCACACTCAGAACGTACCAACGTACAAGATGCCTTCATCGTTGGATCACACTAATGAAGCACAGCCCCTAGGACAAGTAAGTATCATAAAGGATTTTCTGAAATCCTGTGTTAAACTACTAAATGAGCCATCATCTGTTAAATTGCTAAAAAATATGTTAGAAATATGTAACACAGACATAGAGGGAAAGCTAGAGAAGAAAATCGTTAATCACTTGCATACAAGAAGGAGGACAAGTAGAGAGTTCAGACTGAATGCCAACATTAGAGATTTCAACATGGGGGATGTCATATTGGATTTAGGCTCTGAAGTGAATGTACTACCCAAGAAGACACGACAATATATGGGAGAGCCCACATTAGGATATTCACTTGTTCAGTTGAAACTAGCAAATAAAGATAGGGTTCTGCCAATTGTAAGGCTAAAGGGTGTGATAGTAGATCTGGATGGAGTGCGCACTAAAGTTGATTTCGAAGTAATAGAAATAGTGGATGGAACAACACCTTATCTGGTGTTGCTTGGATTGAATTGGGCGTTTGAAAATCAGGCCATAATCAATCTGAAGATGAGGAAGATGACATTTGATTCAGGAGAGTACAGAGTCATTGCACCACTAGATCCATCAGAAGGAGAAAGGTTTGTAGAACCCACTTGTTTAGACCTGGAGAAAATTAACCAATATTACAGAACCACCGCGCGAGAAGAAGATTATGTGAATCCAAATGCAGATGGGGTACTTAGTTGGAGAAGTATCACTTCATGCACGTCAGACTCAAATACAGGGTTGGAGAATTGACAACAGAGATTACATGAAGTCTCCACAAGAAGATGTGCAAGAATAGACCGCGCAGTAATATGGGTAGGTACAGAGATAAGATAACCTCCTAGCTTTGATGGGGTGAATGACTTAGAAGAATTCCTAACAAGATACGAATATGAAGTGTTAGAAAATTAGAGGCTCTTAGCTCTGGACATAGCATTCAAGGAAACACCTACAAAATGGTGGGGTGCACACAAAGGGACAGTCAAGGACTGGTACCAATGTAAGAAATTATTGCGCATTAGATTTGGCACAAAACAGGGAAGCAATCAACTACAAAGGTATGATGGACAGGGGACACCAGTAGAACACTTGGAGAAGTGTAAATCATTATGGAGGATGACACCACCAGAAGAATGGCCTCATCACTTTATTCACACATTGGAAGTAATTCCATCAAACTGGTATGTAGACCAGAAACTGTGTAGAGGCACTACAGAATGGACAACATTACAGCAGAATTTTATAGTCACTTTCTCATTTGAACATGAGAACCCCAACATGGATTCAGCACTCAAACAGATCAGAGGGGTAATATTAATTCGAGAACCAGAGGTTGAACTTATAACAGAGTATCAGCAGTAGAACAAACAGACAGTGAAAGAACTATTGCCATGCTACCATGTGCAGGAAGAAGCACCAGATGAAGATGACCCACGCAACATTCAAATTACATAAATTGAAGGAGAAAGAGATTTGAAATATCCATCTCTTGAATCAGAAGTATTTACTACGCCAATCAAAGTGAAGAAAGTAAATATTGGGACAAATGACAACCCCAAAATGGCCAGTATTGGGGATTACTAGGATGAACAGACAGTAGAAAGAAAAACAGATATTGCGTGAGCACAGTGGCATGTTCCCAACAACCTTTATAGAGATGAAAGGCATAGCAGGAGATCTAGGAGAGATGAATATACCTCTCAAACCTAAGGCTAGATCATTTAGACAATGACCGTATAGACTGAACCCAATATATAAGTAAAAAGTAAAAGAAGAAATTGATAGAATGTTGGAAGTTGGAATCATAGAACCAATGGAGGAATCTGAATGGGTAAGCCCTATGGTAGTTCAATAGAAGAAGCAAGGAGGCATAAGGATATGTGTCGATATGAGGAAGTTGAATGATGCTCTCCTACATGACCCTTTTCCTACCCCTTTCATAGATGAAGTATTAGAGAATGTAGGAGGCCAGGAAGCATACTCTTGTAGAATGTAAAGTTCCATTCGCCTCATGAAATGTCCAGCTCCTTAAATAGACTCTCTTGTCAATCTACCTCGACCAAGATTCTTATCATTCATCTTCCCACCTTTGTGTTAAATTTCTCCTCAAAGTTGATGAATTTATTGATTCCATTCTCCATTACCTTTAGTAGTTCATCATTCCACATCTCCATTGGTAGACTAGAAAACCTTACGCAGATCAATTGTAGGATCAAAACCAAGCCTCCACCTTCAAAGGTTTAGAAATGTAGGTTTTAGTACCATTTCTTATCTAAAACATTCTTTAAATAAACTTCCAACATAAACCCAAAGACCAACCAACCTCTGGTGAGAATGTGAAATTTAGTAAAATAGCTTAGGAACCCTAGCGAGGAATTCTCCAACCATCTCTTGATGGAATATTCCAATGCGTGATTCCCCATACAATGTCAAATCAATTTTTTTTCCATTAAATTAGTGATGTTCCCATGCTTACGTCCTCGTTGAGGACTAACTCAACCCTATCCTTTTGCTTTCTGAGGAACTTATTTTTTCATTTCCTCATAAAATGGATAATTCAAGGTACTTCTCTCTTGATACAAAATTTCCCACTTTTCAATTCCTCCACATAAAGAGATTCATATCATTACCTACAACTATTACCTTTCTCAAATGAATGAGACTTCCAGACTCTTTAATACTACTCGTGGTTCTAGATTGAATCTTCATCTAGTTGTCTGATAGACCCTCCTACCTCAATCCCTTTCACATTTACTTAGATTATGGGAGATGATCCTTCTAGCCCTATTGTAGAATGACAACAAAATCCCTTGACATCATATGTGGTCTTATCAACTAGCCTAGTGTTAAGTCCTTATACCTTTGCTCCTTCCCCCACAAATTTTGATTTTTTTAAGTTCGAGATGGAGCTAATTCCACCCCTTGTCCTACTTTGTTTTATTCATTGAATGCCCATAACCCTTTCCATATCTCGATCAATTCATCCCTTGTACTGAATATTGATTTTAGAATAAGCTCCTCCCTATGCTCCTCCCCCTCTTCGAAAAAGTTCACTAGCTCCTCCTCCATTATGCCCCAACTAATAAATTGTACTTTAAAACTAAATTAAATTGTTTTTTTTCTAAATACTCTTTCTTTTTATTGCACTTAGAGTAGCAAGGTGCACCTACAACCTTGTATGGATGGGATGTGTATTGTTACATATGTTTGTAACACTGGTAAACTAAATTGAAAAAATAATTAAAGTTTGTAAAAAACAAACAATAAAAAACAATCAACCATTATAATTAAATAAACAAGATTATAATAAAATAAACCAACATAGATCCATATTAACTATGATATTTTACAACCCATTATGTATGGGATGTGTAACATAATGTATGTTTGTGATGCTAATGAGCTAAGAAAATAAAAACAAGTGAACCATTATAATAATATAAAAATAATATAATCATAAAAAAACTAACATCCATCCATCTTAACTATGATCCTTTAAGCACCAATTGATTCATGCCTTTATTTCTTTTTTATCCTTGTCAATGTTAATGTTAATCGATCCATGGTCAATATGGATCTATGTTTCTTAATACACATGCATTTTATATAAAAAAGAGTTGTGAAGATAACTAATACAAGTTGAGG
>ML816734.1:65877-86850 GCA_009831015.1 Picea engelmannii | reverse complement strand
TTCTTTTGAATACAAGACATGCTTCCATTTTGATCTCTATTTCGTGTTAAGATTATGGTGTACTTGCTGAAGGATGGAAGGGCCCCCATGCACTGATGCCAGTACACCTATGTGTTGTATATAGTAGGTAAAAATTGTCATTTTTATATTCATGTTATTTTTATGTTCTTTGCTTTAGTAGTTTAGAATAGACAACTTCAATCCTCGCACATATTGTGTTGTGCCTCTAAGCTTACGAGCTCCTGGTTGACATTAAATCGTTGAGAATTTATGCGACACATTTTTCACTCAACAATCACTTAGCTATATTTTCATGTTTAGAGAGTCTAAAAAGAGCTTAAAGAGGACTCCAGAGGGGTTCCTTTTTCGTATAACCTTGTTGAGCCCAAAAAAGTGATAAAAGTATGCTTGATCGAGTTCTCATGTATTTTCGAGCGTGAGAACGTACAAAGACCAAGCTCGAGGTTTTATACAAAAACCATAATAAACAATCAAAACATGTGATGAAAAAAGAAAAATTATGTTCGCATCCCTGTATATGAACATCGAAGTCATTACGCCTGCAAAAGTTACACTCAAAAGGGCATTAGGGTTTAGGTTTTAATAAATAAATAATTATAAAAAATTCAAATAACATGGTAAACTAAATATAAAGGAGTAAAACTCTTTTTACCATATCATTTTCACTTTACCACTATTTGAGCCCAAAAACCCCTCTTTTACCCTCGAAATTCGGTGTCAGATTGCGAGAGTTACGAGCATCATTCGATGAGCGGTCGATGATAGTGAGGTAGGCTCTTTGTCCTCTACTCTTTCATGGTTTAAATTTTCATTTTCATTGGTAAAAACCATCATTTTGAGTTTGTTTTGGGGTTTCATATGGCGCTCAGCCATTCTCATAGGTGGGCTACACGAGACCTGCGAGAATGGGTCATTCTCGCAGGTGAGCCCACAACAGTCTGCGAGAACCTCGCATTGTGCCTAAAGGGCACCTGCGAGAACCACAAAACACAAAAGTTTTTAAAAAATTTGCTCAATGAAAGAGAACCAATTCATGAATAGAGTTACTAATCTTCTTTTTGTGCTTCTTATGCAGGTAGTTGGCCATCATAACGACAACACCCTAGCTATGGATTTCCTCACACACTACCAGTTACAGATTCGTTATGACATGGGGACTGAGATTTTGAATTCTTTCAAACAAAACAAAGCCACTCATATATCCGATCACATTCATGAGTGTTGATGGAGACGATGTCTCATTAAACTTGAACTCCCCGATCAGCTACTGGCAGAATGGTTCACAAAATCATTTGTGAATGACATCGGTCGTGACATTGCCATGGGTGGAGTAGTCATGGAAGAGCAGGCCATAAGTCGTGCTCAATATCTTGACCTCTTTTACTCGCAAACAGGTACCCTTTACAATTTACTACCTGACTTACCTCGTCCTTCCACTTCCACCACTTCAACTCCTCTAGCTTCTTCGCATGCAGCTGACGGTGTGATTGGCACTTTCTAGGCCCAACCACATTTCACCTCAAGCACAAACGCCAAACCTGCTTCTTCTAATGTTCAAAATGCTCTGTCTCCTGCCCCTCCCACTGGCAAGACTTCTGAGGTAAATGTAGTTCAATCTACCCCAGGCAGTAAAACAAAATCCAAAAAGGGAAGGGGTAAGAATAAGGAGGACAAAAATAATTCTCATGCAGAGTGAACCAAAACTACCCCTGTTGACAATCGGGATAAGCGCAAACCTTGATACCCTTGTCTTATCTGTGGTGATGATCACTACATGAAGGATTGTCCACAATGCATTGAAGTCACTAAGTTCCTTCAAGGAGCTCCAAAACCACCTGCTCCGGTCGTTTTGTCTCAACCCTTCCCGTCTCAACAATAGGCTCAGTTGGTCATTCATGACCAACCCTCATCTTCTACTACATCCTACGTATTGATGTGTACTGGCGATTCAAAGCAGAACGACATTGCACTCACCACTTGAGCCAAAGATTATTCTCCCTCTAAATAGAAGGTTGATGATCTACCTCCTTCATTGGTACAACCCTCTCCTGCGACTCCACCTACCAATGGTCCTCTTCATCTCAAACGACCGAGCTTCGACACAGTTCTTCGACCACCCCCAAAGGGCATCATTCAGAAATCAGATTTCAAACCTCATGCTCGTGCTACCTAGAACTATAGCATTGTTGAAGATCTGGCCCAAGAACCTTCTGTGATGTCAGCCCTCGAAGTCCTTCAAAGTTGTCCCACACAACGGAAGGAACTGTTGAAAGCTATCGGTGGAATCGATCTGATGGATATGAATTTAATAATATTTGACTTGGAATATTACATTCCAAGGTTACCCCCTCAACTCGCGTTCCATATCCAAGTGATTGTCTCTGACAAAAACATTTGCCGAACCGTTATCGACGAGGGTGCCTCGACATGTGTCATGTCTCTTGCTTGCTAGAAAGCCATTGGCTCTCCCCCTTTGAATGAATTCCAAAACACTCTTAAAGCCTTCAATGGGTCTGGTTTTAAGCCCTACGATGTCCTTCCTTCATTGCCCATCATGTTGGAAGGCAAAACGGTCCAAGTTGAAGTGGAAGTCTTTGAAGCTCCTCTTGATTACAATCTTCTACTTGGCCACAACTAGATCGATTCCATGCGTGCAGTTGTGTCGACCCTTTTTCGTGTGGTACGTTTTCCACATCAAGGAAAGGTCGTCACCGTCGACCAATTAGCCTTCTTTAACTCCGATACCCGTAATGGCAATGTACCGTTCATCGCTAAAACCCCATCGGGTTATGAGAACATCGGTGTAGGCCTTACCAAAGACTCTTCGTTAATGGGTACTTTCCCCAATCCACTGCCCGATGTTCCACACTCGTCTGTTGCTTCAATCAACATGATCTCCACATCGATTCATGAAATTCCTGCGTCTCATGACCCATGGATAGTACCTGACCCTGAAGATCGTCTTCCTTACGGCGACGAAATGTCGTTAAGTCCGGTCGAATCCGCCTATCAAGCTATTCAATCAGCAACCCCTTCTACCCCCTCTCTTAGTGAGTTATCTCTAGATCCTTTCTGTGTCATTTTTCCCACTGAAAAAATGATCATTTCTATCATGGAGGAAACCCCTTGGGACGATGGACATCATCGCTCCATCCTCTTTCTGGAGAAACATACCATTGAGAACTACCAACGGATCTCGACCCCATCGACTGTTGTTGTCATTTCCACCGTTCCCAAGTCCACACACTATGTGTTTTCTAAAGGGAACTTAAGCAATATCTCGCCCACTATTCCCCTCGACATATTCGTCAAACTTGGGATTGTCGAAAATGTCCATATCATAGCCTCGTGTTCCTCTGACGAAATAGTCACCTACACATCCCTTTTCAAAGAGTTTCGTGACATCTTCGCCTGGAGCTACGAAGAAATGTCGGGTATCGACCTTGAGATTGTGATACATGAGATCAAGACATACCCCGATGCTAAACCTGTCCGGCAACGCCTTCGTCCAGTTCACCCACGTAACGCGACTGCTATCAAGCTCGAAGTCGAGAAACTTCTTAAAGCTGGCTTTATTTATCCGGTGGCTCTCACAGACTAGGTTTCCAATCTTGTCCCGATTGACAAGAAACAAGGCACAATTTGTGTATGCGTTGATTACAGTGATATCAACAAAGCTTGTCCCAAAGACAACTTTCCTACCCCCTTCGTCGATCAGATTGTCGACGATTGCACCGAAAGTGAAGTCTTCTCTCTAATGGATGGTTTCTTCGGGTATAATCAAATCAACATTGTTCCCGAAGATCAACATAAGACTGCTTTTATTTTTCCTTGGGGTACTTTTGCCTGTCGAAAACTTCCTTTCGGTCTCAAGAACGGTAGCACAACTTTTCAACTCGCTATGTCTTATGCTTTCCATGATATCAAGCACATCGTTCAACCATATTTGGATGATTTACCCACTCACTCAATGCGCCAAGTCGATCACCCAACCCACCTCCGAGCCATTTTCGTTCGCTGTCGGTTCTACCGTATACATTTGAATCCTCATAAGTGCATTTTCTGTGTGGAATCCGACTGCCTTCTAGGTTTTATCATTTCGCGTCAAGGGATCCGGGTGGATCCTTTAAAGGTTGAGGCAATCCTTAATCTCCCTCCCCCTTCTACACTTCGCCAATTACAAATTTTGCAGGGGAAAGAAAACTTTCTTCATCGTTTTATCCCAAATTATGCTGAGATAACTCATGGATTTACGTGGTTACTAAAACAGGGTTCAGAGTTTGTCTAGGATAGCTTTTCAAACAATGCTTTTGAAGCTTTGAAATTATCCCTAGCGCGTGCTCCACTTCTCTTTCCCCCCGATTATAGTCGCGATTATTTCCTCTACCTCACTGTCTTGGATTACACCATTGGTATGGTTCTCGTTTAAGAGGATGATGCTAATGACGAACATGTTATTTACTACTTGAGTCAAATTTTAATGCCTACTGAAATAAAGTATTTACATGTCGAAAAAATGGCCTTGGCTGCCATCCAAGCCATCCAACGCTTCCGACACTATATCCTCTCGCGCAAGACTACAGTGATTTCTAACTGCAACCCTATGCAACACATTCTCACACGTCAATTTATAGAGGGAAAATACTCCAAATGGATTGTGATACTCCAGGAGTTTGACTTGGAATTCGAACGCACCAAGTCTAAGAAGTCCTTAGTGTTTGCTGAGTTGATATGCAACTTTCCCCATTCTAAAATGGAAAATGTAGCAGCTGATTCATTACTTGATGAATCCCTTTTCCTCATTAGCACTGATGATCTTTGGTATGGCGATATCATTATATATCTCCAAACCCAGACCTTCCAACCAACTTTGTCTAGTACTAACCGACGTCAAATATGATACCAAGCTCATCAATATATTATCCTCAGGGATACTATTTATCGTCGCGGGAATGAATCTATTTTTCGACAATGCCTCACATTTGACAAGGTTGAGAGAGCTCTGAATGAATGCCATTCTGGAGCCTGTGGTGGTCATATGTCTAGGTATGCTACTACCAAGAAGATCTTACGCGCAGGGTATTTTTGGCCTTCTTTATTTAACGACTGCATCATCACCATTAAAAAATGCCATGCTTTCCAGACCTATAATCAGAAGATACGGTCACATCCTACTCCTCTTCACCCTGTGGTCTCCATTGGTCCCTTTGCGAAATGGGGCATCGATTTCATGACATGTCACCCCCACTCGGTCGGGGGGGCATGGGTACATTATTGTAGCCGTCGATTACTTTACGAAATGGGCCGAGGTGATGCTGACATTTGGCAACACTAGAAAGTCCGCAGCATTATTCATTTTTAATCACATCATAGCCTGTTTTGGTGTTCCCCAAGCTATCATCACTGATCACGGTATCCACTTTAGAAACTTCATGATGTCTGAACTTACTGAAAAGTTGGGTCTTCCCCATGAAAACTTAACACTCTATTACCCACAAGCCAACGGCCAAGTCGAATCAATTAACAAAGTTCTCATAACTATGCTCCGACGAATGATAGGGATTCACAAAACAAGTTGGCACACAATGTTGTTTTCGACATTGTGGGCTTACCGGACATCCGTTAAGTCTGCTACTAGGTTTACACCTTTCCGGTTAGTCTATGGTTTGGAAGCCATTCTCCCAATTGAATGCGAGATACCCTCTTTAAAAATAGCTTTTGAACTCCTACCAAACACTTCTACTGAGGAAGAACGTCTATTTTATCTTATGCGATTAGAAGAAACTCGATGCGATGCCACCTTAGTCATAGAAGCTCAGAAAAAATGTGTCAAGGCCCAATACGACAAACATGTCAAGCCTCGCGTTTTCTCCGAAGGAGATCTCATTCTCCTCTATGAACAAGATTGAGATATGTTAGGAGATGTAAAATTTGAAGCCATGTGGTGAGGTCCGATGGTAGCTTTGCCATCGAATTTAGGAATGTCCGATGGTAGCTTGGCTGGTATAGTCGGCCATTGGGGAGAGTGACAAATTGGATAATTTAAAATCCTTGACAAATCTGGAAGATCCAAAGTGGCTAAAAAGGGTAACTGTCGATTTACCTATGGGTACTGGTGGCTTTGGGGAGGAAGCCCTGTCAGCAAACCAGTAGGACCATAAGCAATCTGCATATAATGTGAAGACCCAGGCAGATTCGGTGGTGGTTGAAGAGGATAGTAGCTCATGGGATTGTACCCTAGAACAGGGACGTAAGTTTGAGTAGTCGAACCCCAAATAGGATTGAATGAACCTGGATAGGGTTGGCCCATACTAGGGGGCATTACAGACGTATCTGGAAATTGCTTCCCCCTAGTCGATTGAGGAGGATGTTGTATCAACTGATTCCAATGCTGGGCCAAGGACAGAGGTATGTGTTTTCCATAAGGTGGGGTCGATCCTCCTATTGAAGGTGGTGTTCCAATTGGGGGTAGTGTTCCAATTGGGGGTTGTGTTCCAATTGGGATTTGCGTTCCAATAGGAATTTGCCCGTTGAGAGGGGGTTGAGTCATGCCACCTTGGTGAAATTATCCATCGACGAGAATCTAGTAATTTGGTGTGAATGACAGAATAGTGCCACTAGGATCAAGACTACCAGTAGAAGACGAGGAAGGTCCTCCAAACGGAAATTGAGGGAGTGTCAGAATAAAACCGGGAAGAGAGTGCCCAGAAGAAGAAGGACCACCAGGAGAGTCAAATGGGGTTTGCGTAGGAGTGGGAATGGAAGCATTCAACGCACGGTATCTGGGTGGTAGTGTCAGAGTGACGTTGGGCATATGTGGTGTGCTGATGGGAGTGAGACTAACTGCAGTAAACCCGGTTGGAACATTAGTAGTATCTATGAGATGGGCAATTTCGATAGGGATGGTAAAGTGATAGGTGGTAGTAAACGATACTGTCTCTGGACTAGAGATTTTGGAAATCACAGGTGGGGTGATTTCGGAAATCACAGGTGAGCCTGGACCAAAAAGGTCCTATCGAAAAACACCTGTAGACCAAAAAGGATCTTGGCCTTCGATGCCTAGAAATGGTCCAACTGGTGATCTAGAATATGTAACAACTAAGTCTCCGGAAGAATTCAGTCGCATAAATGGTCGCTCAGAATTAGGGTGAATTCGAAAGTCCTCCCAAGTATTGGTGATTCGAAAATGCTCTACAGAGTCAGTTCGTTCCACTTGTGGCGTGGTGACAGCTGTGACTTCACTCCACTGAGGAGAGTCCTCAGGTGAACTTGTAGGCAAGGGTTGAGAACCTTCCAGATGCTCTGGAGATAAACTCTGCATTCTACATGAAAAACATGGAGGAGCTATTGTAACCGAGTGACAAACTTCATGAAGAAAATATTATGGTCAACTTTGGTAAACAAACAACACGTGCTAGTAAACAAAATATAGGAAGCAACACCAAGCAAACAAGACGTTCCAATTCTGAAGTCACTAGTTGGTGATGAAATCCAATGTCGCAACAACGAGACAAGAAGGGGTTGGGCTAGGGTGGAAAAGTCATGCTAACGACCTGCTTAACAGTCTTACACCCTGGTGCAAGCTCCCACACATAATCGTGGGTATTCCCTCCAAGGATCTCGAGTGAGTTTGGCCAACGTTGATTCCAGGTACTGTGAAGACTTTCCCCTTCACAGTCACCTTGTGTAAGACCCTAGAAAGATAGGCCACTAAGGTTACCACCAACAACAATAAAGCCTGGGGGGATAGTCACAGTCTGATCCACACGCAAGGGCAGGGTACCTAGCCCGAAATCAACTCAAAAGGATTCCACTCATCATTGTGGGTATACCTCCAAGTGATCCCCGTAATACATGCAATATCTACATCGATATCAACAAAGCAGGGTGAGTAACTCTGTCAATATCAATGCGACCTCGTGTTTGACCCTTGTGTGAGAAGGGCTTCCCAGGACAAGATGTTGCAAATGAAATTTAACACTCCTTAACACAAGATGCTATTGTGTGTTTTGTGCTTTGGAGAGTGTATCTCTCTTCCTATTTCAAAGCGCTAGCCTAGCTAAATGTTGGTGTAATAGAGCCCTAGAAAAGAGTTACTAGTTAAATTTTACAATTGCGCAGTGTTATTAATAGCTGTTGTTGCTCAAAGGAAGCGGAGATGAAACTGATGTTGTATGAGACTCTGACCCATCGATGCATGGATAAGAATGAAACATATATCAATTTTCGTTCAATGAATCCTATGTAAGGGAGGGAAAGAGAAGTTTTCCGGATCAAACTTGAACTACAAGACACAACCTCCTTTAAAATGCAATTGCAACAAATCACGCATCAATAACAATTCTCTATTGTTTCTTTTTCAATAATTTCAACAATTGATTTTCAATGTTTGTGAAAACGAAAATGATTTTGAAAGAAAAACTTTGTTCACTTTTCAAAAAGGACCCACACCATGATGGTGAGAGTGCAAAAAATAAAAAAACTAATGAACAAGCAATAGATAAAAACCCAAACCACTCTTTCAATGGAAACAAAAATAACAAGAAAACCAAACTAGCCTTTTCAATTGCATGAGAAAAGTGATCTTTCAAATAATGAGCAAATGATAAAGACAATGAAGCTCAACTTTCAACCGATCACCAATTCTTAACCAAACAAGCACACTCAGATTCCAAAATCAGAGAGCATATCTTTGCAGAGAGAAGTCAAGAAACGAAAGTCAAGAAAAATCGACAGGAAGAGTCTTGTTTTCCTAAGACTGTTTGTGCACAAGAAAGAAGACAAGAAAACATCAACCAAAGGTCCAAAACACTCTTGTTAGGAACCTATACTGATCTGGGCAGTTGAGCATGCAAAAGTCTTAAAGCCAAAATTTTGAAATACAGGGTTCGCAGGCTGATAGTATTACACAGTGCGAGAATAGGGCATTCTCGCAGGTGAGCTTCGAGCAGAGTGAGAGAACCTCACACTGAACCTAAAAGCAGGGTGTGAACTCAGTATATTCTCACGGGCCACTGTGGAGTGCAGTGTGAGAATGTCTGAAACTAATCAATTTTTTGGAAAAAGACACAAAATTTGAAGAGGCCTCTGGACCCAGAGAGTCTATCAGGGTATCCTAGAGACTCAGAGATTGATATGAATGGAGAAAGGTAAGGCAAGAGCAAATGGCCAAGGAAAAATACCAAAAACCACAAATAACACGGGTTATTTCCCCAATGGAGTCGCCAATTTTGTTATCGGATAAATCGGTAGGTGCGAACACTAATAGATCTCCCTAGATCCACCTAGATCTAGAACAAAACATGACAGGACATGACTCTTTCCCTAAGTTTTGACCATTGAATTAGCTAGTAGGGAGGAACAAGTAACATACCTTTGTATCGCTTCCTAGGGTCTCTGTTGCTCCCGCTTCGCTTCGATGCTCTCTTGAGGCCAAGACCAAGACAACAAAAACCAATGAAAGTGAAGATAGAAAAATATATTCAACTGTCAACTCATGTGTATGATCAAGAAATTACACAATAAAGCAAGAATAGATTTATGGGAAAAGGACATGCCACTGTATCATATTAATTGAAAGTAGAAGATTACAACCTGATCGCCTTGATGTTGCAAGCTCCCTTTCGGTGGCTCTTGGCTCCAACACACACACTTGCTCAATCCTTGTATGAAGAAGATCAAATCCCTCTTGATAGACTTGCTAGAGTCTCCAAGCTCCTATTCAAGTTAAGTCCTTCACACAATTCTTTCACCAATTCTCCAATGAATCTTGCTTAACCTTTTCCATGAGAATTCCTTCAATATATAGGAGAGAATGAGATGGTTACTTGGATAAAAATGATCCCACAATATCAGGGAAACCAGTACAAAGATAACCATTCGAATGCCAACCCATTCTTCTAGAAGATTCCCTTCTAGAACCATCGAGAATCCATCTTTTTCCAAGCTTTAGAGCAAGTTCGCACCCTATCTATGTAGCACAGTGTGATAAGTTCTCACCCTAGCTTAAGGCAGCCTGCGAGAATGGGTCATTCTCACACCTTGGTATATTAGCAACCTGCGAACTCTCTTCAAAAGTGTGTTTTTTGGGAAGAGATGAATGCCAATTTTCTCAGGAGAAAGTTCTTATGAGGACCCTGAGTACACCATCATCAATACACCATCATGATGACCAAAATCATGGGTAACACGTAGGAATTCGCTGCACTTTCCTTAGGTTCCCTTCCTAATCCAAGAAAGTAAATGCCTTGTTATGACAGTATAGGATAGCATGATGCTGGTCCAACCAATCCATCCGAATTAGACAGTCATAGGAACCTAAAGGAAAGATGTTCAAATCTTCCTTGATGTTCAGTCCATTCATGTCCATAAGACATGACTTAACCATCTCATTAAATTTTCTTTTGGCTCTAGTAGCTAGTTGCACCAACCAAGATTTTCCATGCTTTCTTCTTGGAAAATGAAAACTTTCCACCATCTTAGTATCTATATAACTATGACTAACTCTTGAATCAATTAAAATATAAATGGTTTGGTTGTTGATCATACCTTCCACTTCAATCATATGTGACTGATACTCTGCTTGCTTGTTGTCCAGGGATACATAGATACTTGGTACATTTCTACCCATGTCCTCCATTGTTTCAACTTGCTGTACATTGTGAACAATCCTCACATTTTCACCTCTATGAGGACAATCTCTGAACATATGATCTACTTTACAACCCCAACATTGAATAGGTGGCTTCCTTGGCCTTTGATCCCCTGTCTCCATCATTTTGGGTTCTCTAGAAGTTGGTTGTCCTTAAGTATTATTTCTGAAGAATGGTGGCTTAGTTCTCTTCTTCCTCTGAACCATCTTGAATTTCTTTTTTCCTTCCCAAGATTTTTGGAAAGTTGGCCTTGATTTTTCCTGGTCATATAGGAATTTAGCTCGCCTTATGGTCTCCTTCAATGTCTTGGGATGATCATACTGTATTTTTTCACTGATGAATGTTGGCAATCCACTCAAATACCTCTGAATCTTAATTGTCTCATCCTTGATGAAAGAAATATACTTCAACAGTTCTAAAAATCTTTTTTCATATTCATCTATGGTCATACTCCCAAGCTTGATTTCAAAGAACTCTTTCATTTTCTTGTCATAGTATCTCTTATTCAAGTATTTCTTCTCAAAATACTTCTTGAATTCCCTCCAAGTAACACTTTTATTTTTAATGTGCTGTACCTGCACAAGCTGATCCCACCACATGAATGCCTTTCCCTTGAGTTGATAGATGGAAATTCTACCTTCTGCATGAGAAGAATAATTATGCAATTGAAAATACTTTCTTATGCTCAACAACCATGTCTCTTCATCTTCATCCTTCTTGTGCTCACCATCAAATGTAGGAGGTTTGATTTTGTTCATTTCTCCTCGTAGCTCATCCACCCCAGACCTCCTATGCTTCCTGACAAGGGATGGGCTTGAGTTGATGTTTTCCCTCTTATTGGAATGCCTTGGGGAGTGATGGTGATATCTGCTAACACTTCTTGTTCTTCTTTTCTCATCAGGAGACTTGTGACTTCCTGATTTGCTTGAGCCACTCTCCTTATCCAATTTCTTTTCTATTCTATCCAAGGTATTCATTATCTTCATGTTGAAGTCCTATTTCTACTTCTTGGCTCTCATAATCCTTTCATTATCAGCTTGATGTCTTTGGAATTCCTTCTGCAAATTTGTAATGGTCTCTACCATATTCATGTTTTCATCCCTTCCTTCTCCATGTCCATTGAAGTTGTTTCCTTCAATGGCCAAATGGACATCCATCTCTCTGCTCTCATCTTCCTGACTATAAGTCTCCTATGAAACTTCCATTCCTATGGATTCTGTGATGATTTTGATCTGATCTAGTTTTTGTTAATTTTTCAAAATGTGCAGCCAACAAAACTTTGTCAGGTTAATTGACTCAACAATTTCATGAAAATATATGAACCATTTTGGTTCAATAATATATCATAATTATGTCTTCTGATTTCCTGAAAAATTGAATGCCCAGATCAATTTTATGGGTGAATATTTATATTCTACTATCCAACACCTTTCCAACTCATGCTCCCATGCTCAATTCTGAGTCTTTAGCAGAAAGTTAAGGTTATTTGAAAATTGCCCATTATTTTTTCTGTTCCCACTTCAACTTGGCGCAACTCTGTGTTGTAATTAAGCATTTTGTTTTCACCTACTACTTTGGATTTTTCATGGAATCTCAATTGAGTTTATTCATATACATATTCTAGACACTCTGTCCAAGTTTCACCTTTTACTGGGTTCCGGGCTACTAGTTACATCCTACTGAAGTTCTAGTCCAATCCGTGTTTTTGGTTTTGAATGCTACATGTACCTTATTTGCCATATTAAACATTTTTAACATGCCCAAAAATTTAACTCATCTCTAGGGACGTATTCTATGGTTCAATATGTTTCTATTGACTGCTCCTGCACCTCAATCTAATTCTGGAGCAGAAAGTTATGGCTCTTCGAAGTTAGTTGGGTCTTAAAATTTACCCTCCACTGTTTGTGTTGTAACTTTATCTTAAAAGTTTCGTTTGACGAATGATTTACACCATTACAAATCTATCTTTGGGATCTTTTATTTGAGCTATAGAGATAGAGTGTACCTTAGAACATTGTGTTCTCTTGGTTTTTGTGTAGCTAAAAATGTTGTTAAGGGCCTCAAAAACGTGCTACAAAAATATGATGTTCAAATGATATAAAATGTCACGCAATTCGTTGGTTTTCTGCTATTGTTCGCTATCCAAACGACTTCACGCGCACAAATTTCAACCTGTACACCCATATATAGAAGGATAAAAAACCACAAGGTAATCCGTGCTCCGTGCACCTATAACCACTATGCATCACTTCTTCGTTGCACCAATAACTAGCGCACACTACTTTTGTGTTGCGCGCCAATATCTACAGTGCAAAATTTTGGTTCTTGCACTATTACCTATTGCGCACAATTTTTGTGTCGCATGCTGATATTACACGCACATTTCACTCTATGCGCTGCACCATGAGAAATTTTAGTACACCCCCACCACACACCAATAGTCTGCATGCACCATTAACTAAACTGTTTCGTGACAACATATACTCATATTGCACGTGCACCAACCAAACTCCTCTACGCTCTACCAATACTGCGCACACCACACGTGCCATTATTATGTTTGTGCACACCATGCACACCTTATTATCCATATGCACACTGCACACCAGTATTACGCATGCTCCACTCAATCCGCATCGTGCAATCATACATTTAGTGCATGCACCCGCACACCAACATTTTTCCACGCGGCGCCAAATTTTAGCGTGCGCACCCACACACCAATATTTTTCTGCATGATGCCAAAACTTAGCGCGTGTACCCACACGCCAAAATGTTTCCTCATAGTGCTAAAATTTAGCATGCACACCCACACACCAACATTTTTCCACGCGGCACCAAAATTTAGCACGTGCACCTGCACACCAACATTTTTTCGCGCGGTGCCAAAATTTAGCGCACACACCTGCAGTCCAACATTTTTTCGCGCGGCGCCAAAATTTAGCATGCACACTTGCACTCCAACGTTTTTCCACACGGTGCCAAAATTTATCACGTGCACCAGCACATCGACATTTTTCTGTGCAGCGCCAAAATTTAGCGCGTGCACTAACACACCAACATTTCTTTCTACGCATCAATTCTTTGTGAATTCCGTTGCAGAAATTGGGGCTTTTGCTTAACTTTTTCCCATTTTTTACCATAGACATTCTGCAACTATGAAATTTGTTCAATTTCACCCCAATAACACCAGTTCAACCTCTATAACAACAAATCACCGTCGGTTGACATTTCTGGAATGAAGTTTTCCGAAACTCAATTCGTGAATTGAGAATTTTAATCAACTTATTTCGCTCCATATGTCATGGCTTCACTGTAACTTCAAATTCGACCAATTTCAGGTCTGAATATGTTAGAACATATATTAAATCAATAATATCTCACCACTTGGCCAAATTTCTCAATTTTCCCATGAATTTAACAATAGGAATTGGGGCTTTTTCCCAATTTCACGCAATTGCTGTTACTTTTTACCATGGATGCTCTGCAACCTAAAATTTGGCCACTTCGAAAAAATCCTCTGTGACATTTCACTTCAACTCAACTTTTTGGGCCCATCTAGGCTCAATGTTGAAAAATGAAGCTCTGATACCATATTGTAACATCCTTGGCCACCCATGCCAGGCCATGCTACTCCAGAAACGTTTTCATTCTCTGATACCATACTATAATATACCCAACCTCCAATTGAGCCATGTCACATAAATTTTTCGAACTGCATGCAACTAAAACATATACACACATAACTCTTGCGAAATTATATATATAAAACGTAAACAAAAAAATACATTTCGTAAATGCATGAATTCATACTGAAATAATAGTAAACATATACAGGCAATACCCATAAGTATAAAGACAATTATAAACCGTTCATAAGATAAACCCATAAAAGTAAACACATAAATAATAATGCATCATATAAATTAACACACAATTGACACTTATCTTGGTAAGAATACCACCAACTGCGTGCAGACCTTCCATGAACCTCCCAGCATTAGACCACACTGCTCATCACTCTCAGTAGTGGGTCACCCCCGAGTTGGGACTAAAATCCACCTGGGTAAAGGGATTCCTAACTAGGATAATGGATCTTAGACAATGGTAAAGACTCCATCATAGGTGCCAAATCAAACTAATAGCCTACAACCCAACATTCCCCACATGCTTGTCCCATCCAGGAAGTGTGCCCCTTCTCTGCTCAACAATCCTTTGACTTCACCACTTCCTTTTCGGGCTTCAAAAATAGGCCGGATAGGAAGTCTCAGAGCTATGTAGCTACAATTTAGCACCTTCAAGAAATAAATTCCAATAAATTCTCTCACCCAGAGATAAATTGCTCACGGGCCTGACAACTTGCTTCTTCAGTCCAACTCCTAAGCTAACTAGCTACACATACATGTATGGGTATTGATACAAGTTCATGTATAATGATAGGAAGGTACGTAGGTTAGCTCCATGAGTGTGTGAATGATGATGGAATGATTGATTGAATGACTGAATGATGGAAGGAATGATAGGAAAATTAACTAAGTCCAAACAATATGTATGCATGTCCCTGACTTGACACTTGTCATGTTGGGAGCTACTTTGGCCCACTGGTCCCCAACTTTGGAACTTAGGACAAAATAATTATCCATACTTTATAATTTAATAAATATTAATATAATATTCCTGTTTAGCTTAATCTCCCTATCTTAGCGCCTTTTCCTTATCTTTTATCCCCCCTTTCCTCTCTAGTGGATTTTAGTCCCCCATACTATTTTATCGTGGTCAGTCTCCACGCAACGATGTGTTTTATATTAATGATGAGACATATACAAAAATAGGCTCACTGGCCTTTAACATCTAGGCTCTCAGGCCTAATCATCACAAAACTGGCTCACTAGCCTATAAAACACAATATATACACAAAGGTTCCTTGGCCTCAAAATCGCACACACTTAAGTTGTTGTGCACAGAATCCTGGAATGTGCACACTTCTCCATTTTACTGCGCAGTACATGCACACACTATACCATGGAAGGTGCATACAAAAATTATGTCAAACAACTCACCAGATTAAGTACATTTGTATTTACATTTACAATTGGGTTCAGCCTAGGGATATTACAATCACTTTCTGTAGAAATGGAGAAGTTGAAACTTGAAGGAAAAAAGAGCTATAGGAACAACCAAAATGATGATAATAAGGGTAATTTCAGAAGACCCAATAATGCCCCTCATATCATCCAAAGAGATCAAAGAAATAGGGATAGGGATGATCAAAGAATCCAAGCCCCTCTCCAAAATAAACTTGTTACTGATGAAGAAGGAGGAGAAAAAGAAGGTAATCCTGAAATCCACTTTCTTGGTGACACCTCTTCATCTCTTCATTTAACCCAATTTGCATATAAAGAGTCCCTCATGGCTAGTCATTTAAATGAATTGAGAAAAGGATAAAGGACCAGTGGAAATCCAAATAGATACAACCTAAGGTCAAAGAAGAAAGAAGGGAAGCCTAACATTTCTAATCACCCTACTAGAGCAGAGAATCCTGCTAAGAGTGTGGAAGCTAGTAGAAAAGAAAAACAGACACAAAACCCCCAGGCAATGGTGAAGAGCCCTACCCCAGAACTTAAGGAGATTCTGAAGCCTCCCACCTCTTTTAGTTTTGAGAATGAGATTCAAAAAATTAAGATCTCCGTACCTTTTTTGGAGCTAATTAAGAATGAGGAGTTTGTTGGCCCTTGGTTATGGAAGTATGCGAGGATCAAGGAAGAAAAGGGAGAATGTGAACTTCGTGGAAGACACAGTGACTATTGCCAGGTCAAAGTGAACAAAAGAGAAGAAAAGATGGAGTGAAGACCAAGAAAGAAATTCGTTGGATGAGGAGATCGGAGATGACAGATAAGCAAGGAAGAAGGATCATGGACAACTCAACAAGAGGAAAAATCCAGCGATGGATGCTTTGGAGTACCGTGCAAGAAGAAAGGAAAGACAGGCTGGCGAAGCCCTGAAAACATGGGTCAAGTTGACCTAGGGTTTTGGTATCTAGGGTTTTGGACACCTAGGTTTCAGCCTAAGGTTGTCGGTGAGATATTGTAATGTATAAATAAAGGTTTAAAGGACCGGGGTCAGGTTGGTACTTTGGGTTGGTATGATATTGTTGTTGATCTATTTGTATTGTTGATGTAAGTAAGTATTGTATCGAGAGTGAGAAGTGATAAGGGTGAGAGAATCATGGTATTGTAAGAATCTTCAGCTGGGTGCAAAGATCAACCCTACAGCTGGGTGCATAGGGAGGGGAGAGGAAGAGAGGAGAAGAGAAGAGATCTGCTAGATAAGAGCGCAAATAATAACTATATGTTTTACCTTAATATATTATAGAATAGTTATGTGGACGTAGCCCTAGAGAGAGGCTGAACCACATATATTTTGTGTTGTGTGTGATTGATATTTTGTCTCTGTTATTGATATACTTTGATTGCATTACTGCTTTAGATCTGATAAGTAGATGTGTAGAGTAGATCTAAGTTGATAAGTGATTTATGAATGCTGTGTTTTTCTTGTGTTAGATCCACTTGATATTCCCTTCGGTTGTAGAGATATCTGTCTTGCAACCCCTCATAAATGTTTCGGGTGAGACTGCATCTTCTTCGCAGGTGTTGCCGAAAGGGCCAGTAGTTAGAGCTTGTTGGTGCGCCTTGGAGCTGAACCCTAGGTCTACCCCTATGCCAACAGAGTTTAAAGGGTAACTTTCCAAAATGCTGCATCTTGAACCTTCCTCTAATCCCACATATTCAGTCAACCTTCAAGATGAAAACCAAATGTCATACTAGGACCTTTGGTGGAGGATAGGGATGACTCTTCCCCTCCTTTCTATACATCATTAAACATTCATGATAAAGTACTGCACAACTATTTGATGGATTCAGGGGCATCTCATAATCTCATGCCTAAGACTGTCATGGATGATCTTGGGTTGGAGGTTGAAAAGACCTACCATGAACTATACTCATTTGATTCTAGGAAGGTGAAGTGTCTTGGGGTTATTAAAGACCTGGTTGTTTCCTTGTTCCAATTGTCATTGAAAAGTGTGGTCATGGATATTGTGGTGGTTGATGTCCCCCCTAAGTTTGGGATGCTCTTGTCTAGATATTGGATCAAAATACTAGGGGGAACTTTGCAGATGGACCTTTCATATGCCACCACTCCTATGTTTGGGGGAGAACATAGAAGGATGTATAGGGAAGCACAATTAGCCTACATCATCAGTGATAAAGCAAATCCTACCAACCACCCTATTTTTTCACTTGATACTGATTTAGGATATACTATGTTGCAGCTCATTGATGATCCTGTATCACCTAGTTAAATCAGAAAGGAACGTATTACCTCTGGTGAATATCCTCCTCCCAATACCTCTGTTTGGAAGATATTTTTTGATGGGGCCTCTTCTAGGGAGAGTGATGGTGATGGGGTAGTGTTTATTTCTCCTACCCAAGAGATCATATCTTTGTCCTTCAAGCTTGAATTTGAAACAACAAACAATGTGGTAGAATATGAGGCTCTTGTTTTGGGTCTGAGGGCTACTAAAGACATGAGGATTGAAGAGATAACACTGTTTGGAGATGCTGAGTTAATTGTTCATAAAGTCAAAAATATGTATCAAGATAAACACTCCAGGTTGAGGACCTACATAAATGAAGTCTGGGATCTTGTTGATAGTTTCCTCTTGGATTTTAATATATCATTTGTTCCAAGAGAGGAGAACACTATGGCAGATTCCTTGACTATCGCAACAAGTAATTTTAAGGTTCCTTTTCCCCAAAAACTCAAGTATGATGTGGAAGTAAAGTATAGACCCTCTGTACCTGAAAATGTCAAACATTGGAAGGTTTTTTAGGATGATATTGAAATAAAAATATTGCTTGAGATTGCGGATGAATTTTCTGCTTCACATATTGATCAAGATCAGGATACTAAAGAAAGGCCCCATATTGATATTTTTCTGAATAAAATTGTTAACCATCATATTGTTTAGTTACCCAGTAACCATATTCCAAAAGGAATAGACCCCTTGGAGAGATTGTTTGATAGAAATGATGTTGTTGTAAAGGTTAAAGGTTCAACTGAAAATGATGAGGTGACTGAATGTAATTTAGGTATAGACGAGGATCCAATGTATGTTAAGTTTTCTAGCAGCTTGTCAAAGGAACAAAGGGTTGAGTATGTTAAGATTTTAAGGGAGTTTTCTGATGTGTTTGCCTGGAAATACAAATATTTAAGAACATATGACACAAACATCATTGAACATAAAATCCTTTTGAAAGAGGAGACCAATCCTTTTAGGCAGAAGCTCAGACATATAAATCCCATGCTGCTGCCTATTATGGAAAAATAAGTGAAAAATATGTTGGATGCTCAGATCATCATTCCTTTGAGATATTCAAAATGGGTGGCTAAATTGGTGCTTGTGAGGAAGAAACATGGGGAAATTGGACTATGTGTTGATTTCAGGAATTTGAATAGAATCTCCAAAAAAGATAACTACCCCTTTCCAAAGATGGAGCACATTTTGCAGAATGTGATTGGGTCATCTAGGATGTCTATGATTGATGGTTTCTTTGGCTACAATTAGATCTCTGTCTTGACTGAAGATAAAGAGAAGACATCCTTCACTACTCCTTGGGGCACATTCATGTATGCTAAAATTCCCTTTGGATTGATGAATGCAGGAGAAACCTTTGAGCGAGCGATGGACATTGACTTTATTGGGGAGAAAGAAAAAATTGTTTTCATCTATCTAGATGACATTACAATGTTCTCAAATTCTGACAAATAGCATTGCCATCATTTGAAGAAGGTCTTCCTGAAGTGCATAAGGTTTGGTCTCTCTCTCAATCCTAAAAATCTTTGTTTCCTATGAAGGAAGGTAAGTTATTGGGGCACATTGTGTCAGCAGAAGGGGTAAGAATTGATCCAAGCAGAGTAGAGTCCATCTAGACCTTATCTTTTCCTAGATATAAGAAATAGGTTTAGTCTTTATTGGGTAAGATCAATTTTCTAAGAAGGTTCATCTCTAACTTTGATGAATTAGTGAAGTACATTACAACCATGCTTAGAAAGGGGATTGAGGTGAAATGGATTGTTGATTCTATAGATTCTTTTTACTAGATAAAAAAGGCCTTGACTGAAGCACCTGTGCTCATCAGCCTTGACTATTCCAAGGAGTTTTTGATATTTTCATTTGCCTCATTTGACAAATTGGCTGCTATTTTTCTACAAAAAAATACAAAGGGGTTAGAGTAGCCTATTTCCTTTTTCAGCATAACATTGAGGGATGGAGAAATGAGATATGATGTCATGGAAAAGCAGACTTATGATTTGTTCAAATCCCTCAAGGCTTTCAGAGTATATGTTATACATTCAAATATTGTTAAATATGTCCCTTCAACCTCAGTGAAAGATATATTGATATAGCCTGACATAGATGGGAAAAGGAGCAAGTGGATTGCTACAATCATGGAATTTGACCTTGAAATGAAACCCACTAAACTAGTGAAAGGCCAAGGTTTAGCCAGGTTGCTGGTTGAATCAAATTGTAAATCTTTAGGGGTTAATTCCATGAACATAAACTCAGAAAATCAACAAGTTGGGTTTGCTGATAAAAGCTCTCATGCCACACCCATTTCGACAGAATACACTTGGTATAAAGACATCATACATTTTCTACAGAAGTTGCGGCCTCCTAATGGATTGGAAAAGAACAAGGTGAGAGATTTGAAACTCAAAGAAATCAAATATTGTCTCATTGCTCAAGTTTTGTATTGGAAAGATCCTCTTGGAGTTCTTTTGAGATGTATAGATCCACAGGAGGCCCAAAGGGCCATAATTTATTTTCATGACAACTTATGTGGGGGCCATCATTTTTGGAGGGTCATAGCTTATAAGATCCTCAAATTTGGGTATTTATGACCTAGGATTTTTACTGATGTTTGTGAAAATATTAGAGCTTGTGTCAAATGCCAAAAGTTTTCTGAAAAGAAACAAATCAAATCTTTGCCTTTGAAACCTATGGTGGTTTCTGGACCTTTCAATAGTGGGGCCTTGACTTCATTGGAGAAATCCACCCAGCCTCAAGTGGTTAGCACAGGTGGATTTTGACTGCCACTGATTATTTCACCAAGTGGATAGAGGCCATTCCTACAAGGAATTCCTCCCACAAGGTAATCATTAGCTTCCTTGAAGACATCATGTCCAGATTTGGCTGTCCAAGTAGGATTGTTACTGACAATGTTACATCCTCCAAAGA
>ML816734.1:8824-59138 GCA_009831015.1 Picea engelmannii | reverse complement strand
CCCCCCCCTCCTTCATTAATTGATTTTCCTTGAAATTGGGGATAAGGGAAATAATATGAATACTTCCAAATTAAATATTTCATAAAGGAGGCTTGGGGCCCTTTAGCTTGATAGAACCCCCTATCATTCATGTAGTGATATCATGGCCAATAATTTTAAGGATTCACCCCCATAGTCAATTGTTGTAAGTTACAATTAAACGATAACATAGTTACAATATTTGCATGCCATTTCATGGAAACCACTAATTATGATTAATTACAAGATGGGGGAAACATGGGTGTTACAATAGAGACAGTGAGAAGTTTGAATACTAAAATTTGGACCTATAGGGGTGATAATGAGAAGGTCATTAGAGCACACGAGAAGCAAAGAGAGTTGAATGTAGTATTGCTACAAAGATTGTATGCAATATAAAATCATTTTCTACAAGGGCCAACTGACTATGATGTAGGAATAATTCATTATAGGAAGATACAAAGTCCATCAAAAATCCAAAATCACGCGTCAACAGTAAAAAACACAGGGAAAAATTACTCAAGGAAAAGGCAGACGAATTCCAAGAGGAACACATCTAGTGAGGACTTTTCAACATATTCCACCAATGAGAAGACCACCACTTATGAAATACTATCCAAAAATGATATTGGTTCAAGAATCCATAAGAAAATAAGGAATATATACTCTAGGAGTTCCCTATATGAGGAATTCAAGAAGGAAAAACCACCCAAATTTGATGTCGAAATCAAGAAAGGTTAGGATGAAGAGGCATGGCTACTAGGATTAAAGAAATATTTTCTAGTGCACAACTACTCCAGGAACATGAAGGTGAGAGTGGCCATATTTAACTTAACGGAGGAAATTCCATTTGGTGGGAATACCTTAATAATGTCCAGGGAATCAATGAAAGGAAGTTGACTTCGAAGCAGTTTGAGAAGTATTTTAGGAAGATGTATCTGTCGAACATATACTATGATGGAAAAAACAAGGAGTTCCATGAACTCAAGTTGGGGCAACTCACCATGGATGATTATGTCAAAAGGTTCTTAGAAATATTGAGGTATGCCCCATATATCAAATATTATAAGGTAAAGATAAAATTCCTTCTCAGTGGATTTCCACAATCCTTTTATGACATAATTGAATTTGATGAACCCAAGACACTTGATGACACCATTTGAAAATATAAGTATTTTTATAAGCAATCAAATCATAGGTAGGAACCTTACAAGGATTGGAAAACGAAGGATAAGGATATATTTAAAAAAAAAATCATTTAAATCACCTCAATATAAACATATGATAAAGAGTGCCCAATCTGGTTATCCAACTCAAATCATGCATAAACAAAATTATCCCACTCGAAGTGGAAATATGCCAGGAGAACCCACAAATAAAAATATAGAAAAGAAGAAGAAAGGATCACTAAAATGTTGTGGGTGTGGAGGAGAATGTTGGTCTCTAAATATGTCTAAAAACAACCTTAGTTTAACATTAATTTATCAACCCGAGGATTTGTTTTTTATCTCAAAGAATATCGGCAAAGTCCATGCAGATAGCTTGTAGAGGCTAAAATCATGTAGTGAAAGAAAATCTGAGTTTATCAGCAATCAAGTTCCTCAAACATTCATTAAAGATTCTAGGAATTGAAATCTAAAGCTGTGCAATGGAAAGGAACTAATTAATCTATTGAATTCACTTTAAGAGCAGTAATTGAATCTAAATAAAGACTTGCAGAAATGACTATTATTATGAATCAAATTGCTGGAAAGAAAAAGGCAAATTACTCAATGTATGGAAAGAAACAAAGACTATAATCTAATTGAAAAGAGACAACAATTGTACTTCTATTGAAAGGAACAACAACTATATTCTAATGGAAAGGAACAACAAATGTAAACTAAGTAAACGGAACAACAAATGTAAACTAAGTAAAAGGAACAACAAGTGTGAACTTATGAGGAACTATCACACATCAAATCTCAGTAATGGGAATTGGAACAACAATAATCTATTGCTTAAGGAATATCTATCTCTTGCAATTGACATAAAATCATCAACACACTTATGCATTCATTTAAATTCTGTAAAAGAGAATCGAATCACAAAACATAAATTGAACTCATACAATTACAGGTCGAACAATAGCTCCTTCAAACTAGGCCCTTGGTCCTTAAAAGCACTGCTATTTGAAATTTAGTATATAGAAATGGTAAAACCGCTCAACACTTTTATTAATTTCATAGCTGGTACAACATTTTACAAAAACTGCTAACGCATAGCAATTCTAAGTTCTAAGTTCTTGGATGCAATTCTTCTATATCTTTTCAAGATCTATTTACCCCTTATATATTACAATAATCTGGGTAAATTAAGCTATCCCGAGGATTGCTTTACTATTATAAAGTTACAATATAAGAAACTTGATCATCTTCAAAATTGCCTTGTGCCATAAAGTCTTCAACCTTCAATAGCTTGCCTATCTTCAAGATTTCCTTTGCTATCTTGGGTTTGACAATATTTAACCAATCCTGTAATAAAACCAGGCAATTCCAATCATATTTTAGGATCTATGTAATCTAACTTCAACAATAACGCTAAAGAGTATATTGTTCATTTTCTATTCTATTTGCTCCTAAATAATCGAAAAGTCAATCAAGATGATATCATGAAATGTGGGAAAAAGGAAGATATTTATACCTTTTTCATAACCTAACATACCCCCTAGTTTACCTTCTTGTATGTCCTCATGCAAGCTGAGATCTTACATGTAATGCAATACTGCTGTAAGGTGGAAAGGTTGGTTCACTAGGCTTTCTGAACCCATTGCTTCTTTTGAGTTCTCCAAAAGAAACATCCTCCCTTTTCTTGTTAATTTGATAATCTTTCTGGTAACTTTCTGGAGGGAACCAGATGATAGGGGGATTTTATCTGCACCCAATCCAAGAAGGCCCTTCCTCTTGGAGCAATCTAGAATACCTCTCTATTTTGTAGGTAGTTTCAAAGAAATTCCTGTACCCAAAGGGTTCCCTACTCTTTACTTCACTGGAGGATGCATCCCATCTTAGTTTAGAAGTAGAAATATCTTCCTCCTTAAGCTCCCTAAAACGAGTGATACCTAAACGTATAACCTGTAGATGGATAGGGGCTAAGGAGTCTATGACCCCCCCCTCTTTTCGTAAAGGTTTTATGTCGCATAATGGCTGGAAAGGACTTTGGAGGTTCTCCCCTAACCTAAAGATCTATCCCAGCTTCCCTCTTTAGGAAGGTTTTATGAGATTTACCCCATCCGACTTGGTTCTGAGTAAATGATAGAAATGTCTGCAACTGTATGTCACCTATGAATGGGCCAGGGTTATCTTCCCCTTTTTCTTCCAGAATGAAATTATGAAAGTACAATTCACACAAAAAGTATTGTACCTTTTCATCCTGCTCTCTGAAACATGAAATAAACTCAGGTACAATGGCAAATGAAATAGGTTTACCTGCTCTGATGGCCTTCACTCTTAATAATAGATATCGTTCCAATAAGAATAAAGTGTAATTGGTGGCAGGGGCTCTGCAATTAATAGCATCAGAGTAGACATCATAGATTTCTTTGATTTTCTCCAAATATTTTTCTAATTGGGTTTGCACCTTTTTATCTTCCCTTGGGCTCTAGTGAGCGCAACATAGGTCTCACTCTCTGTTGTTTTCATGTCCTTCAATTGTTTAACAATATTTTGATGTTCAAACCTAGTGACCATCTCATCTTGGAGTTGAGCCAATGCTCGTTGAGTTTGTCCTAGCTCTGCCTATAGTTTATCAATGGTGACACCCTATGCTTGAGATTGGGATGCTTGGTATTCTTCCATAGTGCCCATATCTTCCTTGGATTGATTTAATGCTTGTTGGACCTATGTAAGTTTTTCTTCCATTCTGTCCATAATAGCACTTTGTTTCTGGAACTGGAGTGCTTGGTTCTCTGCTATAGTTAGTAATTCATTTCTGTTTTGAGCCAGGGTTTGTTGAGACTGCATCAGTTCTTCCTCCAATCTTTTGATGGTAGCATTCTACTCAAGGAGTTGAGCTATTTCCTCTAATAATGGGGTGTCTGTCTGCACCTCATCATCAATTGTTTCTGTAGCTATCATATTTTCCCGTGTCTCTATAGGAATTACTTCCTCGTTCTGAGCTACTGTTTCTTCTACTACTATTTCTTTAGGGTCTATTTGTATCCCTACAGAATTTGTACTGATTACTTCTTTAGGAAGAGGGTTTCTTCCTTACACTCTGGCCCTTTTGTTCTTCTTTCTTCTATGGGCCTTATATTCTTGTTCTAACTGTTTTCTCAATTCCTTAATAATTTCCTTGAGTTTACCCACCGTCTGCTTCAATACTTTAGCCTTCTTATCCTTTTTCTTCAACAATTTGTTTTCCTTTTTTAACCTTCTAATTTTCTTATGGCTCTTGGCTGATTTTTGTTTATGAGAGGTCTCAAGGTCTTCTTCATTCTGGCCAACAGATGGTTGTTCCTCTATTCCTTCCAAATGTTCTGTCTTTCCAAGAGGGCTTCTTATTTCAAGATGAGGTTCTTCCTGTATTGTGTCCTCTGGAAAAGACATTTCAATATCAAGAAAATATTCAGCTAGTTTTGAAGAGGAGGCTTGTTCTGGGCATTTTTCTGGATTATTTGTGCCTTTGTCAATTGAGGTTCCCAAGCTTCCCAGAACCTGGGATATTTATACCTCATAGCTCTTAAAAAATTGTTCTGTGAGATGCTCTAATGCCGATTGGGTGTCTTCCAGATCATTCCTTGGTGAGGTCTATTGTGCTTACCCAATTTCTTGAACATTCTCTCGTGGAGAATGTTCTGTAGAATTCTGAAGTTCTTCAGGATGTTTTGTTGTACCCTGAATTGCTTCAGTTGTTTCCCGAATTCATTTGCTTCTTCTCCTTGTCTGAATGATGGTTTTAGGGATAGTTGTTGCTCTCTTCCTCTTTTTTGTTAATGCCTCTATTTGTGAGGTTTGGGCCTCTGTGATTTGGGTAGGGTCTACCTCAGCTTCGGTTTGAGGAGATGGGATTTCTCTTTGGGCAGTAGTCTCCTCTGCTTGTCTATATTCAATTTTTTGTGGTGGTTTTTCCTGGCATAATTCAGGCTGCTCCAGTTCTGGAGGTCTATTGGCTCCAATCAGGTTATCCCAGGTCAATTGAGTTTGACTAGTGCTTTATTTTTTATCAGTTTAACTATTTTGTAGTGACTGATAACAGTAACAAGGTCCTTGGATTTTTGAGTTCTTAAGGCAACCTCATGTAATATGGCATTCAAAAAGAAAGGTAGATTAAGTGCTAACCTTTGTTTTAAATCTGCCAGTAGTTTGATGTGGTGAGGTCGAATTACATCATATCGTCCATAACAGGTGATGTACCACTGAATTATCTCTACCAGTTTCTTCCATGGTTCTCTGAGGGTACTGGGATCAAGTCCCTTTCCCTTCTTATCCAATTATTCCCCAGGGTCTGTGAAATTTTGCACAGCTTCCTTCAGTGTTGTGTATCTTCCTGTCCATTGAATTCCTGTGGTAGGGAGGCCTGTGACCTTTGCTAATATTTCTGGGGTGACTGAGATTTGTATGCCTCGCACCATAGAGATTTCTCCCTGTAGATTCTGAAAGAATTCAAGCGTGACATTCGTGTCATATCCTTGCAGACGATTGAAGTACTCCGTCCACCCCAGTCGATGCAGGATGTCTCTTGCCTGATCTGTAACCTATAGTAAAGTTGGATCCCTGTGCACACCTCTGCCACCCATTTTGTGAGAAAATGTGGACGACTATCGTTCCTAGTAGTAGACTTGGTTAGACCATCTTGGAGGAAAAATTACTGAAAATAACAAATATCAGAGACAACAAATGTTTACAAATGTGGGTATTTATTACAATCATTACTATCTTTATCGAGAAGCATGCCGAGCGTCGACTCCCCTCATTAATATGAAGGTCGACCTTGAATGCTAGTGTAGGGGAAAGTAATGATTGTAGGTATTGATGGTGATAAGTAATGATTGTACTGCCGTCACCAATGGATATCAATGATTTATTTTCAAACAACATATTTTGACGGTAATCATTAAACGTTAGTCCTCTTTTGTGGAATTGAAATATACCTATACTCAAAAGAATGCTTTAAGGATACATATGCCGAATAAATTAAATCTGTTCATTTAAATTATATCCCACATATCATAATGTTGTTACTTTTCCATTTTATTGAATACAATCGAAATGATAGCCGCGTTTTTGAGTGAAGGAAATCTAGACACACGCAGAAACTTGGCGTTTAAGGTAACTTCCATACCACAGGCAAAGCCACTGCTGCCAGCAGGTGTCCATAGCCTCGACAAGGTTTCCTTTTAACACTTAGATGAGCCTGTATCCTTGATAATTATTTGAATCATTTTTTCCAAAATGACCATTATCCTCGTTTGGTAGCCAGATAGTGATAATGCCACTCACTAGATTGTAACTTAGGTGAACAAGTCGGCTCGTGATGAGACCCCTTGTCCCTTGACTAAAAAATGTGAGAGGCCATTGCCCTGGTGTGGTAGCTATAGTGGAAATGTCACTTAGGTTATTATCCTATGATCGTAGTAGGTTGGCTCATGATGAGACCCCCTAATCTTTTTGAAATTTTTTATTTTATTTTATTTATTTATTTTTATTTAAGTTTTTCCAGAAAAAAAGAACATTATCCTGGTTTGGTATCCAGATGATGATAATTCCACTCACTATAATGTAACTTACGTGAACAAGTTAGCTCGTGATGAGACCTCTTGTCCTTTGACAAAAGAAAATGTCAAAGACCATTGCCCTGGTGTGGTAGCCATAGTGGGAATGTCACTTAGGTTAGTATCCAATGATCATGGTAGGTTGGCTCATGATGAGACCCCCTATTCTTTGTGGGAAAATAAAGAAATTTTATTGATTTTTTTTTTTTTTAAGTGTATGAAGGGAGGCTCATCTACTCCTTAAGAGTAAGGGATGGCGTAAAGAAGTGTAAGGATGCCAAGTAAAAGTGTGCCACAGACTCCTTATTAATTATAAAGGCGAGATATCATTTAAGTGTATTTGTATGTGGTGGTTATAGCTTATGAACAAGGTTTAAGATATTTCAAAGAAAGTGATCCAAAAAAACAATTTGATAAGGTATGGGAGATAGTCCACAAAATAATGATAGATCGTTAGAAATAATGCTGGTGAAATTTATTTGGTGAAATTTGTACTCCAAAGAAAAGGTTTAGCATTTTATCAACAATGTAGGGAAGGAATGGAAAAATTAACAAAAGGTGTGCAAAGGAACAATGGGCACGAAAAATGAACGACAATTGTTCCATTCAAAGGAACAACAAGCATGCAAAAGGAACAACAATTGTTTTGTTCAAAGGAACAACAGGCACGCAAAATGGAACAACAATTTTTTCGTTCAAAGGAACAATAGGCACGCAAAAGGAACAACAATTGTTCTGTTCAAAGGAACAGCAGGCGCGCAAAAAGGAACAACAATTTTTCCATTCAAAGAAACAACAGGCGCTCAAAAAGGAACAACAATTTTTCCATTCAAAGGAACAACATGCACACAAAAGGAACAACAATTGTTCCATTCAAAGGAACAATAGGTGCGCAAAAGGAACGACAATTTTTCCGTTCAAAGGAACAACAAGCACGCAAAAGGAACAACAATTGTTCTGTTTTTAACCATCTGAATAGGTAATTTTTAGAAACTTGGAAATGTGTTTTTCTTGAATCCAAGGTTGATTAGTCATCAACTAAATTCATTTATGAGTTGGTTTATTTCAAAATTAAGTAGTGGATGGTTTGTTAATGTTATGAATTTCATTATAGTTGCCCAATTGCTGCTGCTGAATCTTAACACATTCATTTTTCTGCGAAAGACAGGGTTTGGGTGATGAGGTGAAGCAGGAGTTCGGAACAGAAAAGAGTGCTAATTGAGTTTATTACAGTTATCCTCCCTAGTTCTGATTTTCTTGAATGAATGTAAAAAATAATAAAAAAACTAAATAAAATCTACAGAAAACAAAATTATATACAGTATGTACAGTGTCAACAAAATTCAACATTTATGGAGTTGGGGTGGTTGGATTACCTTCCCAGCCAACCAAAGTTTGAACGGTAGGATCCTTACTTACTTACTAGTAGAAAGATGCCTTTGAGGGTGACTCATGATAGAGTCGTAGCCGGTGTTCAATGACTCGAAATGGAGATCTGGACCTGTCGATGGTACTTAACATGATTGTTCCATTATCATGGACTTCATTGATTTCGTATGGTCCTAGCCACCGTGTTTGTAATTTTTCTAGAAAATCCTGAAATCTGGAATCATAGAGGAGCGCCCAATCACCTTTTTTAAATGTTTTTTTCTTGATATGCTTGTCTTGCGAGGTCGTCCTCTGTTGCTGAATAAAGGTTGTGCACTCTACAACAAACATGCGTGCTTCATCCAATTTGTTGAGTTGCTGAAGGTGTTGTTTATGTGTTTTTGTAAGATCTAGTCTGATTTCCTGGGCCATCCTTAGAGTCTTGATTTCAAACTCGATTGGGAATATGGGTTGTTTTCCATAGACTAAATGATAAGGAGAGTATCTAGTGGTATTATGCCATGTTTTGCAGTAAGCCCATAAGGCATTTGGGAGCTCAAAAGCCCAATTCTGTCTGTTTGTTGAGACATTCTTTGTCAGGATTGCCTCCAGGACTTTATTGGTGCTTTCCAATTGCCCATTTGCTTGTGTATGGCACAGAGAAGTAATTCTGTGTTTGATATGATAATTATCCAGGGTGGTGGTGATTCTATGAGCTGTAAATTTTGACCCCCCATCAATAATTACCTTTCTTGGTAGTCCATAGCATACGAATAATTTAAAAATAAATTTGATGACTACTTCTTTTGTTGAATTTGGTAAGGCTTCTGCCTCTACCCATTTAGTCATGTAGTCCGTTGCGACTAGAATATAGGCCTTTTGATTTGACTTTGGATTGAAGGGGCCAATGAAATCTAGTGCCCATCTCTCAAATGGTTTCGCAACTATTTGTGCTTTCAAAGGAATTTCATTAGCCTAATCTGGTTTTCCCATCCGTTGACAACTATCGCAGGTCTAGACATATTTCTTTGCATCTCTGAATATTGAGGGCCAATAATAGCCCATATGAAAAATTTTGTGTCGAGTCATGCGATCTACAAAATTCCCACCATAGGGCTCATCATGTCCAGCCTTTAGTATGTTGTAGATTTCTTCATCTCGTATGCATCTGCAGATCTAGAGATCAGCTCCTGTATGGAAGAGATAACCGTTGATCCAGGTGAATCATGCGCTACGATGGACGATCAATTTTCTTTGCCTAGATGAAATATGTGCCAGTAATCTTCCAGCTGCCAAGTAATTTTCCACATCAGCGTACCAAGGTGTCTTTGTAGTAACGACAAATAGATGCTCATATGGAAATCAATCTTCGACTGTTAAGGAGTCGTTTGTTTTGGGTATGCGGGATAGGAAGTCTATGACAAGATTTTCTCTCCTGGGTCGATCTTTGATGGTGATATCAAATTCCTGCAATAGCAACAACCATCTAGTGACCCATCCATTAGTAATTGGTTTATTAGTTAGATATCTGATAGAAGAATGATCAGTATACAGAATGACCAGATAGCCTGTTATATAATGACGAAATTTATTGATGGCATGTATAACAGCTAAAAACGCTTTCTCTGTTACTGTATAATTAAGTTCAGCAGGATTAAGATTCTTTCTAATAAAATAAATGGCATAGGGTTTCTTGTCCTCCTCCTATCCGAGGATAGCGCCTATGGAAATATCTGATGCATTGATGGAGATGTGAAATGGTATTTTCCAATTCCCCCCCCCTTAACACCAGTGCTGTCAAGATCAACTTCTTGAGTCCTACAAATGCCACATCACACTTGCCAGACTAATGAAATTCTACATTACCAGTCAAAGAATGTAAAGGTGCAATGGTTCTTGAAATTTTTTCCATAAATCTATGATAGTATCCTGAAGCGCCAAGGAAACTACGTACCTCAGTTTGTGTGTGGTGTAGGTAGATTAAGGATTACTTCTATTTTTGCTGGATCTACACTAATTCCATCTACAGAGATATAATTCCCTAGTACCACACCTTCTATCATCATCATTGGACACTTTTCATGGATTAAACATAACCTGGTCACAATGCACCACTCTAGTATTTTCTCCAGGTTATTTAGTGCTTGATTGAAGTCATCGCCATAAGAAGTGAAATCATCCATATAGACTTCAAGTCCTTCACTGATCATATCACTGAATATGCTCAGAATGGCCCTTTGAAAAGTGGCTGGAGCATTACAAAGTGCAAAGGGTAATACTCTGTATGAAAAAGTGCCCCAGGGGCATGTGAATGTAGTTTTATCTTGATCTTGTGGGGAAATATGAATCTGATTGTACCCACTAAAACCGTCTAGGAAAGAAAACAATCCAAAGTATCCAAGACCTGATCAATGAAAGGCAAAGGAAAGTGGTATTTTTGAGTGGCTTTGTTAAGTTCCTTGTAGTCAACGCAAATTCGACATTTCCCATTTTTCTTTGGGACGATCACTAATGGGTAAACCCATCGGCTATCTAATATGGGATATATAAAATCTATGTCCAACAGCTTTTGTAATTCTTCTTTAACGATATCCCTGAGGTGAGGATTCAATCTTCTCTATGGCTATCGGATAGGTCGGGCATCTTTTTCAACATAAATGTGGTGTGTGCAGGGTTGCGAATCAATACCTTTCATATCAGAATATTCCCATGCAAAAGCTTGTTGGTATTTGGAAAGGACTTGAGTTAGATTTTGTTGTTGTTGTCCATCTAAATTGGCATTGATGTTTAGAGACCTCCCTGGTGCAATCTCAATGGGTTTTCTATTATGGATGGATGTAGTTGGAATTTGTTGTTCCATTAAATCTTCCAATAGGTCTCCTTGTGCTTCATAGTCTAGAACAACTTGGAGCATCTGGTAGGTCGGGTTTCTCATGGTGGCTGGACTATTGATAAACCCACTAATTACGTCATCCTCTAGCTAGTTTTTAAGTCTGAGGGCTTCTTCCTGCGTAAGAGGGGATCATAAATCCCTCTCGAGGTATCACGGTGGTGGAAATTGTGGATATACAAAAGTTGGACTTGGTTTAGTAGGAGGATATAAAATGAGGTTCTTTGTGATACCCCCTCTAGTGATTGTCATATTACCCGCTCGACATCCTATGTACGCATATGTTGTTGCAAGCCATGGCATGCCCAATATCAATGGATGCCCTTCAAGTCCACTTTTTGGGTTGATGATGAGGAAGTCCGCTGGATATTCCCAAGAGTCGACGGAGATGGCTATATCATGTAATGTGCCAATTGGTCGAACTACCGATTGATATACCAACTGCACCATTATTGTGGTGGGTTCGAAGGAGTTAAAACCCAGGGTATTGCAGGTTTCCATAGTCAATATGTTGATGGATGCTCCCAAATAAACTAGTGTATTGGGAAAAAAACAGCCTTGGATCTAAACTGTCACTATGGGATTCCCCGGATCTACATATTTTACTAATTCTTGTCTACCTAAAATTAGATCAGACAAGGCTCCTACCACGCAGACTGTTGATGATGGATTTTTAATTTTTCTGACAGGTTTTCTCCCACATAACTCCTTGATCATTTTTGCGTAGAATGGGATGTCCTGAAGATCTTGCAGGAGTGGAATCTTGATATATAAATTCTCGAGCTCCCCTACAATGTTGAAGTTGGGATATACGGTCGGTTTTTCTATCATCAATCTTTCGAGGAATGGATGGGAGGGCGTTGCATCCTTATCAGGATCTTGCAATTCGACTGTGTTTCCCCCCTACTCAATTTCTTCTATTATTACAACAACGAAGGTGTTATTGCTGGTTGTTTCTCACTCTCCTACTCTTGAAAAATGTTATTTTCTTCAGTAGAGATTATTCGTCCCAATCTCAACCGTAGTTCGTTGCACCCTATCGAGCTGGTCTCTCCTTCCCCATTCTCCATAATATGGATGAGATGAGTTGGTCTGTTATTTGGATTTGGGTGAGGCTAGGCTGGTAGTTGAGGGCGTAATTATGATTGCAGATTCTGGGGCAATTGGAGTGGTTCTTGTAGCGTAGGTTGAGTTTGAGGGGCCATCCCCATGGGTTGTTTGTTTACCGCCATGGGGCGCTGCCAATTCTGATTCCAATTTGGGTTTTGGGTAGTCATGTTGGGCCACTATGAAGGGTAGATGTTGTTTTTTGAGTTTTTCCAGGATGAGGTGGGATATTGTGAGTTAGGCCAAGTGGAAATTGTAGTTGGCTGATTCTGCCAGGCAGGATTTGCAGCGGGCTGGTTTTGCCAAGTGGGATTTGCAGGTGGGTATTGTTGTGGCTGCCAGTTCTGATTACAGCTAACCCTGCCATGTGCTACCGGGATCTTTCTGTTGATTATACTGTCCAGAGAAGAAAGAGGAAGGGTCCTGCAGTGTATTTGGAGGTTGATTCTGCCATTGACGACGCTAAGCCATCAGATATAATGGCTCCATTTCTTCTTCTACCTCTCTAAAGAAAAATTTTAGTCTAGGAAGCGATGGACATTGTTCCATTTCATGATCCTTGGCGCAGATAGCGCAAACCCGGACCACGTCTAAAGGGAAATCCCTTGGACCATGTTTTCTTCTGCACTTGTGGCAAAATATGGCCAATGATTGTTCTGCTTCTGTTTTTTTGTGTTTGGCCTACAATACATCCAATTGCGTATTCAGAGTGCTCAAAATATATTTTTTGAAGTTTTCTAAGAGATTACCAACATCAGCTCGCGTAACGCCCCCGTTGGTAATATTGCTATTTCTGGTGAGGGGGATACACATCCTTGATCTAGTCCATGAGCTTCCTCTTGATCACTTGATGCACAATAGGACAATGTCATCATAAGTTTCTTGATAAATTTCACCCTTCCCCATTAAATTCAACATTTCTACCCATTCATCTTTCATACCCTTAATCAGGGTTTCCTTAAGTACTTCACCTGGTAACGTGCCATAGGGTGATCTTTGTAAATTATATTGAAATCTCTCGACATATTCTTCTAATGATTCATTTTCTTTTGCAATCATTTGAAAGATTTCATATTTTAAGTCTCTGGTTCTACAATAATCCTGATATTTTGTCAAGAAGGCCTGTTTCATCCCATCCCATGAGTTTATAGTTCCTCCCCCTAATCCCATGAACTGGCGTAGAGCTACTCCTTTCAAAGTGGAGGGGAACAATTTTAATTTTTGGGGTTCAGAGGTGTAATCATACCCTCTACATAGGACATCAAATTCAAATAAGAATGTGTCTGGGTCTTCTGAGATTAATCCATGAAAGGTTGGTAGGTTTTGTAGGGGAATTGACTTCAAGGGGGCATTGGTGATTGGATCAACTATCAGATATTCCAAAGTGGAAGTCTGGGGACGTTGTGGATTTGGTTGTGCCATTTGATCGAAAATATGCCAGAAATCTTCAGGGATTTCTTGATCCATATATTTTATTTGAATTGGTTGGTTATCCGATCCTTTAGTGGATTTGATTGCACTCCCTCTATCTTGGATTTCAGGTATGCCTTCTTCTTTCAAAGGAGATTCAGGATTGGGTGGTGGGTCTGTCTTAGCTATCCCACTGGTTTCTCCTTCTCCTTCCTCTAGTTTACAAGATTTTCTCTCTTCTAAAGGGTTGAGGGGTGGAAGATCTGTGCTATGAAAGATTTGCTTAGTCCCTTCAGTTTTGCTATGAATCTCAGCATGGGTTGCAGTTGGTGAAACTACCACCCGAGGGATTCGGGTAGATCCTTTTCTAGGTCCAATAGAAGCTTGAGATTTTTCCTTTTAGATGATGTCGTCTATGAAAGTGCTTCTTCCAGGGAGCACCAAGCCCTGGGCTTTGGTAATTTTTGGTGGCGGTTTTGGTTTTTCTAGATCTTTCTTCTTAGTCATACACACTTCACACAAAAAAAGAAAATCAAGAAAGAAAAACGCCTATGCAACCTCTTACTGTGTCAGCTAGAGGTAGGCACTGGCATAAGCATATTACTTATTGCCTGCATAGGTTCTTACCTTCCGTCTTCAATACCTCGTCCTCCAAAGGAACAATCTATGATACCTTTGACATTCTTCCCCGGCAATGGTGCCAAAATGTTGGTCTCTAAATATGTCTAAAAATAGCCTTAGTTTAACATTAATTTATCAACCCAAGGATTCATCTTTTATCTCAAAGAATATCGGTAAAGTCTATGCAGATAGATCGTAGAGGCTAAAATCGTGTAGTGAAAGCAAATCTGAGTTTATCAACAATCAAGTTCCTCAAACATTCATTAAAGATTCTAGGAATTGAAATCTAAAGATGTGCAATGGAAAGGAACTAATTAATCTATTGAATTCATTTTAAGAGCAACAATTTAATCTAAATAAAGACTTGCAGAAATGACTATTATTATGAATCAAATTGCTGGAAAGAAAAAGGCGAATTACTCTATCTATGGAAAGAAACAGAGACTGTAATCTAATAAAAAACAGACAACAATCGTACTTCTATTGAAAGGAACAAAGACTATATTCTAATGGAAATTAACAATAAATGTAAACTAAGTAAAAGGAACAACAAATGTAAACTAAGTAAAAGGAACAACAAGTGTGAAATTATGAGGAACTATCATGCATCAAATCTCAGTAATGGGAATTGGAACAACAATCATCTAATGCTTAAGGAAATATCTATCTCTTGTAATTGACATAAAATCATCAACACACTTATGCATTCATTTAACTTCTGTAAAAGAGAATCGAATCACAAAACAAAAATTGAATTGATACAATTACAGGTCGAACAGTAGCTCCTTCAGACTAGGCCCTTGGTCCTTAGAAGCACTGCTATTTGAAATTCAGTATATAGAAATGGTAAAACCGCTCAACACTTATATTAATTTCATAGCTGGTACAACATTTTACAAAAACTGCTAACACATAGCAATTCTAAGTTCTGAGTTCTTGAATGCAATTCTTCTATATCTTTTCAAGATCTATTTACCCCTTATATATCACAATAATCTAGGTAAATTAAGCTATCCTGAGGATTGAGAGATCCTCAGGATTGCTTTACTATTATAAAGTTACAATATAAGAAACTCGATCATCTTCAAAACGACCTTACGCCATAAAGTCTTCAACCTCCAATAGCTTGCGTATCTTCAAGATTTCCTTTGCTATCTTGGGTTTGACAATATTTAACCAATCTTGTAATAAATCTAGACAATTCCAATCATATTTTAGGATCTATGTAATCTAACTTCAACAATAATGCTAAAGAGTATATTATTCATTTTCTATTCTATTTGCTCCTAAATAATCGAAAAGTCAATCAAGACGATATCATGAAATGTGGGAAAAATGAAGATATTTATACCTTTTTCATAACCTAATAGAGAACACCCGTTAAGATATTTTCCTTGTAGGAAGAATGATAATAGAAGGATTTTCAATGTCTAGGAGGTTACCATTGTTGATGATGTAGAGACACATGTACCTCAGATATATGTAGTTGTCGAGAATTGATAAGAAAATGACTAAGTATTGGTGGTGGAGATCGAAGGTATACTTTTCAATCAATCTATCTCAATTTTGATTGACCCTAGTTCTAACCTTAGTTATATTACACTACAACTTGTTGAGGCATGCATTTTACAAAAAATAAGGCAGACGAAGTCATGGTCGGTTCATCTAGCTACATGAACCAAGAGAAAAGTCGTTGAAGTGATATAAGCATGTCAGTTTGAGATGAATAGATTACACACACAAGAAAAATTGAACATGTTACCCTTGGGGTCATATGACATGTTGATTGGTATGGATTGTTTGGAATCAAACAAAGTTAATTTGGAATATTTTAACAAGAAATTGGAATGTGAAGATGAAAAAGGAAATAAAAGGGTCTTAAAGGGCACCCAAAAACCTAGGTCAGTAAGGAAAATTTCAGCACTGCAACTACAAAAATATTGCAGAAAGAGATATTTATTGTATTCCATACATGTTTTATATTCAAGAGGAGATAATAAGATAAATATTGAAGACCATCCAATTATATATGAGTACAAGGATTTTTTTACAGAAGAAATACCAGGACTTCCTCTGAAAAAAGATATTTATTTTTCCATAAATCTTGTTCTAGGAGCAGTGCATGACTCTAATGTATCTTATAGGATGAGCACACCTGAGTTGGTGGAGCTAAAAATGTAATTGAAAGAAATATTAGACAAGGGATATACCATACCTAGTGTGTATCCCCATGGGGGGCACTGACATTGTTTGTCGAGAAGAATGATGGTACTCTCAGGTTATGCATTGATTATAAATAGTTGAACAAGATGACCATCAAGAATAAATATCCATTACATAGGATCGATGACCTCTTCGATCAGCTAAGAGGGGCCACTATGTTTTCTAAGATAGATTTGAGATTCAGATACCATCATGTCAGGATCAAGGACGAGGACATATATAAAATTGCATTCAGGACAATAAGTGGGAATTATGCATTTGTGGTGGTTCCCTTTGGGATTACCATTACACCAACTATGTTTATGTTCCCAATGAACACTATTCTTAGTAAGTACTTGGACAATTTTTATTTTATTTTATTGATGATATCATGATTTACTCCAAGATGAAGGAAGATCATGAGGAGCACCTCAGGTTAGTGTTGTAGGTATTGAGATAACACTAGTTATACGCTATGTACAACAAGTGTGACTTCTTTCATAGAAAGCTCCATTACTTGGGCCATGTGATCTTAGAGAATGGAGTTGCAGTAGAACTTGAGAAGATTAAGGAAATAATGGATTGGCCTAATCCTCATAATGTATTAGAAGTGAGATCATTTATGGGATTGGATGGATACTACAGAAGGTTCATCCAAGGATTTTCAAAGATTGGTAATCCAATCACTTCATTACAAAGAAGGCGAGTAAAATTTGTATGGTTAGCAGAATGTGAAGTGTGTTTCCAACAATTGAAACATATTTTGACTAATGCACCCCTCTTAAAGATTATAGATAAATACAAGCACCTATTGGTTTGTACATATTCTTGCAAGGAAGGACTCAATGGATTCCCGATGAAAGAAGGGCATGCAATCAACTATGAATTTGGGAAAATAAATGAGCATGAAAACACTATGTTACTCGTGATCAAGAGCTTGCAACTATTTCACATTCCTTGAATATGTGGAGGAACTAATTGCTTGGAAGAAGGTTTGTGTTGATGATAGATCAAAGTGGGATAAAATACTTGTTTTCTCAGCCCCATTTAAATTTCAGATAGGCTAGGTGGATGGCTCACATTAGTGAATTTGATTTTGAAATCTGACATACTAAGGAAAGGAAAACCAAGTGGAAGATGTACTCAACCAAAGTATGGAAACACCACATATAGAAACAACTAGTGTATGTGATTGAGACATAAATAATGAGATTAGAAATTCCCTACAAGATGATGAACAATTCAATTCAATAAAGGAAGGCTTACAGGAATATCCAAGAGGGAAGAACCATGAGGTATATCAACTAGTGATGGATGGGTTTTTTATATACATGTAAGAAAATAAACATCCACACTAATCTAACCAAGAAAGAGAAGACAAATTTAAGCAATAAATAAATGACAATCATAGACACAACACACAGATTTTGCCCTGGAAACCCTTAACTACGAAAAACAACATTCCTTGAGCATCTTTCTCTATTTTTTTCCTATTCATTCATTGAATAAAGAGTTGTATGACTAATCTTGGTCTACACCTAATACACAATCACCATCATACTCTCTTTCTTTACACAATAACAACCCTCCAACCAATTCATCTTTCATCTACATGACCAACAACCTCTTCTAAAGATTAGATTTTATAGTAATAAAACAAGCCTTATTTATAGGCCTTACAAGATTAAAACCCTAAATCATGGTGTCTAAAAATGGTTACAGATTCATGTAGATAATTGGATGAAATCCCATGAATCTTAGGATATTGTTAAATCATACTTCCAATTGTTTTACCTGTTGACTTCCAAGTTGACTTCCTATCGTCCTTCAATAAGCTACCATTTGACCTCTTGTCGACCTCCTATCGAATGACCTTTCAAATTCCCAGTTGATCAATTCTAACTTGACTTAACCAATGACTCAACTTGACTTGTCAGTTGACTTATCCACCTAGTTGATCCACCTTGACTAGACAATTAGATTATTGTTCTTTCACTGCAAAGAATATAACAACCCAACATTCTCCTACTTGATGTCTTCTTTGTTGATATAGGAGAACCTGAACTTGTGTTCATTGACCCAAGGAGGTAATGCCCATTGCCTCTCTACACAAATATAAATTCACAACACTCACAGACTTTGTCAAAGAGTCTACGATGTTTTTCAATGTGTGTACTTTCTCCAACAACACCTTATTTATTTCCACCATTTCTCTCATGAAATGATATTGTAAATCAATATGCTTCATCTTGGAATGGTAAGCTGAGTTCTTTTCCATGGATATTTCACTTTGAATGTAACAATTTATCTTCCTTCCTCTCTTCTCAAATGTAATCCCTGAACAAAGTCGATGCAACCATACTACTTCTTTGCTTCCATGAGTGGTTGCCATGTATTCAACGTATTTTTTTGACAAAGATACAACCTCTTGTTGTTCATTAATCCAAATGTTTTCCCCCACTGAACATCTTGAAAACATATCCACTGGTCGAACTTCATCGATCCAGATCTCTAGCCTAGTTGACATCGAAAAATTCATGTGCATTTCCTTCCTTGTCAATTTTAGGTTTCCCTTGGTAGAATATAGCAAATTCTTTTTTTCCACACAAATAACTGAACACTCTCTTGACAACATTCTAGTGATCTTTCCTAGGTGTCGACATGTATCTACTCAATACTCCCATTGCATGAGCAATGTATGGTCGAGTGCAGACCATCACATACATCATACTACCAACAACATTGGCATAAGGAACACGTGCAACGTCCTCTATTTCTTCTTGTATCTTTGGACACTGTTCAACAATTAGTATTTCTCCTACAATAATTGGTTCCTTGACCATTTTACAATCCTCCATGTTGAAACACTTCAATATTTTTTCAATATACTTCATTTTATTCAACCAAATATTTCTAACTTTTCAATCTCTCTTGATCTCCATTCCTACATTGAATTTCTCTACACTAAGATCCTTTATGTCGAACTTGGACAACAACTGCTTCTTCACCTCCTTTATTGCATCCATGTTGTTTCCAACTAGAAACATGTCATCAATAAGCGAGGATGCATATATGAAACGACCACCTTATTCCTTGGAATATACATAATGATCAACCTCTCTTCTCACAAATCCAAAACTAAGGATCTATATGTCAAACTTTTGGTACCACATCCTTGGTGATTGCCTTAGACAATAACAAGACATCTTCAATTTCCACAATAGATATTTCTTTCCCTTTACTACAAATCCTTTAGACTATTTCATGTAGATTTTTTCGTCTAGGTCCCCATGTAGGAACACTCTCTTTACATCCATTTTCTATATTTCAAGATCAAATGCTACAACCATAGAAATTATTACTATAATGGAATTTAATTTTGCAACAGGGGAAAAAATCTCACCAAATTTGACTCCCTTGACTTGGGAATATCATTTTTCTACAAGTCGAGCTTTCAATTTCTCGGCTTGACCTACTGCATTCAAATTTTTTCTCTAACACCTAGTTTATGTCAATGAGTTTCTTTCCAATAGGTATCTCTACTAAATCCCACATCTCATTCCTTTTCAAGGATTCCATTTCTTTGACCATGGTGTCCTTTCAAAATTTACCCTCTTTTGATTCAACTACATCCCTGACCGACTTGGGATCCTCGTTAGTGTAAAATAACACAAACACAGAACATAAATTGGGTGAACTATACCTTTTATATTGTTTCATTACTCATTTAGACCTCCTTACAACTATATTCGACTAATCCACCTCTTCATCCAATTCAGTTGACTCATCTAAATTCAATGGATCATGTTATCACTCCAAGAAACTCCTTAGGGTTGTAGGCTAAGGATGCTTGGTAACTTAGAAATAATGGTTTTTATGTGTTTGGGACAATGGGGTCTTTAATGATTTATATAAGGAACAACTCATCACACATCTAAAGATACAGTGCTTTCAGGAAACAATAATTAGATCAAGTAATTGAAAGAGAGGATGGAGAACACTATTCTTGATTGCTAATACAAGTGAATGTAGGGCTTAATACAAGACAGAGGGAAATCCTTTAATTTCAATTCCATGAGCTCAATAAAGAGATAACGGTCTTCTTGAACTAAAATAAACTGAAACAAAGTACAAAAAATGAAAGATGGATAGTTCTGATATTGAAAACGAAAGGAAACTGAACTTTATTTCTGCAAAAAGAGTCTATACAGTAGCATAAAATATCTCCCAGTTTGAACTCTTGTCTCTTAGCAAAATAGGCATTTATAGCCTCTTACAATCAGTTTTACAGATCCTAAAAACATGGATCTGTGTTTAAAAATAGCAATTCAAATGTAACTAAACAAATTGATAATAAAGATTTAACAACTAAACTATCATTCAGATTGTCTCCAATCTCAAAAATTCGCCATCTATATCCTTTAGCTCCTGGAATCTGCGATGTAATGAAACATGGCAGGACACCTGTCTTGACAGCTAGATTTCTTCAACGTTCATAGTCGATCTTTGAGGAAAATTGTTTTGCATGTGGTTCCCAAAATTCTCTCGAACCTCTGATGCTGAGTCCTTTGCATGCGATCTGATATCCCCTTGATACTCTGGAATCCCTTTATAATTTGTAAAAATTGACCTGTTCTGTCCTTGGCTTCCAAAAATTCTTTTCCTGCTTTCACCAACTAATAGGCTTTATAATTCGCTGGTTAGCTGGTGAAAGCGCTGCCTTTAACCAGCTAACAGGTCATAAAATTTCACTTTGTGCTGGTGAAAGTTCTGTTTGAGCCAAAAATGGACTTTCACCTCCAAAATGCGATTTCAACAAAAATTCAATGAGTTTTTTATTTCTCCCCTTGCATGTTAAAAACAACTTGAGCAAGTACCTTCAAATATGGGTGGGACTTTTGCTTTTGTTTTTGCTTCAATCTTCTTATCTTCCTTTTAAGGCACTTGGCAAGCCACCATAGACTATTGTAATCTTTGGTGATCTTCTGCTTTCTTTTCTTCTCTTTAACACTTTCCCGAGCCAGTCTCTCAAACGCAGCGTTGGTTTTTGTGAAGTTATCAGACAACTTCTTGTACTTTTCTTTGATTACCCGTTCCAAAACCTCTTGCTGAGCGATTACCTCTTTTAGATGCTTGATTTTCTGAGTTTTCTTTGACTTAGAGCTCTTTGATGTTTCTCCTTCCTCTGTATGAGTGAAGGTCTCATAATTCTGTGCAAACTCAGTTGACTGCTCAGGACTCTTGGTGACATGGCTCTCATCTTGTTGCTCTGGTTTTGAGTCTGTGTAGGGCAGGTTTAATATGTTTGTTCTCTTCTCTGTAGGCTACTCTGTGGGCTGTTCTGTAGTGGTTTCAAAGTTTAAACTTTTCTTTGACCTGTGGGATTTCACTCCAGAGATTCTATCTTCTGGAGGTCCTGGCAGGGTCCTCCTCTTCCTCGAACTGCTTTGAGGAGTCAACTGTTTCTTTGAACTTTTCCCCTGTTCATTTACAGGCTGAGTCTGTGTTTCAAAGCCCTCCCAAAATATAAAATGCTGCCAGCTCCTTCCTTGCTGTCTTAATTCCTCCAGAATGATCAATTTGACAAGGCCAAAGTGACACAGAGTATTTTTCATGCTTATGGGTTGAGCCTTGATTTTCTTGCAGATCTTAGTTAAACTCTTATGTAAGAAAAAAGGTAAATTGAGGAGAGTCTTACCAGTGAAATGGTCTAGGAGCTTGAAATGATACATCATGAGTTTGTCATACCTGCCCTCCGAGGTTATGTAGAGTTGGATGCCATTAAACATCTCCTTCCACTCCTCTTCTAGATAGGAAACTGGCATGCTCTTTTTCCATGCATTGTGCCTGAACTCTTCCTTCAAATAAGCTCTGAAATTTAAATTTTTGGTGGCAGTAGTTTTGAACCAACTCTGGCCTGACCTTGGTAGGCTGGTCACTGCAGCAATGGCAGCTTCATCTACAATGATCTCCAAAGAGCCAACATGAGCCTTATTCCCATCAAAAGTTTTGGAAAAAGCCTCTACTGTTGACTGGTGACAACCGTTTTGCAGCCTCTCAACAAATTTGATGCAACCTGCATTTGAAAAGTGCTTCTGTACTTCTGGATGTGTCTGTAGGAAAGATAGGCTTACCAACTCTTTTCTGAGTAGAGAACCACTGCGTATCCTCACCATTTGTAGTTTGAAAACCCCAATGATTATGTATACCAACACAACAAACTGCTATTCGGGTCGAGGTCTTGCGCTGTTGAAAGAACTCGACTCTGTTCTTTCCACATTAGAAAATTAACAAACATTTGTGAACGATGCATGATAGGGAAGCAATGATCTGATTTGATGTTGTGAGCCCAGTAGTATAGCTTCTGTACCTGCACTAATGGATTTGAACTTGCCATCCCCGACGCCATGATTGTGGAGCATGAGTTTCTGAACCGGATCCGATTTGTAATCCGACTTGGACGTGGAACTCGAGTTTCCATAATTATCCACTTTCACCAGCGCGTCTTTCCTGATTGCATGATGTGAGTTGATCACATCATCATTTGATTTTGAAACGTGGATAAACACACGTGATTCCCGCTTTCTCCAGCCAACGGCCCGTGAAAAACACCCCTTAGCTGTTGAAAATTATCACTTTCACCAGCACACAATCCTGTGGAAAACGCCTGTTAGCTGTTGAAACTTATCACTTTCACCAGCGCACAATCCTGTGGAAAATGCCCCTTAGCTGTTGGAAGTCATCACTTTCACCAGTGCACAACTCGTGACAATGCTTCTTTGGATGTTTGAAAGTCATCACTTTCACCAGCGCACGGACCTATGAGAGATGCTTCTTAGCTATTGAAAGTTGCCACTTTCACCAGCTAACACTCATCTTTTAAACACATGTTAGCTGTTGAAAACATTTTATGAAAATTTTGAAAAGAAGACTTTTATGGGTCATCTTATTTCTAAGACTAAAATCAAAACCTAAGTCTTGCAGCTAGAAAAACTCAAAATCAATTTGAGAAAACTACCAATAGCCATGCTATCCACCACAAAATGCGACCAAAGGGATGGGTTCATTTTGGGAGCTAACATTTGGCTCCAACTGGGATGGGCATCTCCCTGTGAGGTGACCAAGAACCTAGCTAGACTCAGTGGCCTTATTACAACTTAAAACAAAAATTTGAGAAATAGTTTTGCTAGTACCATTGGGCATGGAGTTATTGAAATGACAGAAATAAAGAAAAAGAACTGAAAAAGAATATGTACAAGTAGAACAGGGCTTCAAAGGAATCCTTATGAGAAATAGATCTTCAGGAAGCACCCATTGAAAGGGCCACCTGCTACTGCCTCGCCTGAAAGAGTTTGGAGAACAAAGGTGTTGTTCTGTTGCACCGCTGTTATGACAAAAGGACCTGTCTAGAGAGCCTCAAATTTGCCGTGTTTCCCTTTCTCCTACCTTGCTGCATCCCACTTTAAGACTAAATCCCTTGTTTTGAAGTCATTTGATTTGATTTTCTTGTCGAAAGTTTCTTTGATTATTTCTTGATGCAATTCTGTCTTTTCCAAGAGCTGCTCTCTATCTTGCTGTAGTTCTACCAAATTATGAATTCTCCTGGTCAAATCACTTGGTTCAGAATCAGTTTCTTGTAAGAACTTTGCAAATGGAAATGCAAGTTGAACAGGAAATATGGCTTCAGTACCATATACCAACTTGAAAGGAGATGTACCAATTGATTTCTTACATGTAACCCTGTCAGCCCACAAGGAAAACTTCAGTTTGGAATCCCAACCTCTGGCATTTTGTTCCAACAACTTCTTTATAATTCTGACTAAACTCTTGTTGGATGACTCAGCTAAGCCATTCCCTTGCAGATAGTAAGTTGTGGAATGTACCAGCTGAATTCCCAGCTCTTCACACAATTTCACCAAGTGTTTATCTTTGAATGCAACAACGTTATCAATGACTATTCTCTTAGGGCAGCCAAATCTGGCAAATATGTTTTCTTGCAAAATTTTTATGATGACAGTATGATTGGCGTTCCGGGTGGGAATAGCCTCAATCCACTTTGTAAAGTAATCGGTGGCAACCAGGATCCACCGGTGCTGACCACTAGAAGGAGGATGAATTTCACCTATGAAGTCCAGGCCCCATTGCTGGAAAGGCCCTATGACCACTATAGGTTTGAGGGGAAGAGACTTCAGTTGTTGTTTACCTTCGAATCTCTGACATTTGTCACATGTTTTCACAAACTCATACACATCTGAAAATAAGGATGGCCAGTAGTAACCAGATCTTAAGATTTTGTGTGTAGTGGTTTTCCAATAGTGATGTCCCCCGCATTCACTATTATGAAATTCAATCATGACCTTAGCTGCCTCTTCTTGGTTTACGCACCTCAACAATAAACCTATGGGATTTTTCTAGAACAACAAGTTGTCATTGATGCAGAAATTTATAGATTTGAGCTTCAAAGCCCTTCTTTGAGTCTTTGTCAAATCTGATGGGACTGATAAAGTCTACAGAAACTGAATAGTATGACTGTACCATTAGCAATCAACTAAGTGAGCTGAGACTTTATTTTTCTCACCTTCTTTATCCTATGATGACTGAACATTTTCTGCATTAATGCTTACCAGATTTATTTCGAGCAGCCTGCAATTTTCCTCTGCCAGAAGTTTGGCAAGGCCCTGACCCTTCACAAGTTTTGCCGGTTTGATTTCAACATCGAATTCAATCAACCTTGCTATCCACTTACTCCTTTTTCCATCAATGTCAGGTTGGACAAGAACATCTTTAACTGAACTGGAGGGAACGAAAGCTATTACCTTTTCCTGAAGAATGTAAACTCTGAAAGCTTTCAATGACTTGACAAGTGCATAAGCTTGTTTCTCCAACAATTCATACTTTACCTCTGCGTCCCTCAAGACCTTACTGAAGAAGGCAACTGGCTGCTCCTGATCATCAACATTTTTCTGCAAGAGTACTGCTACGATTGTATCACTTGAAGAAAATGAAAAAATGTAAAATACCTTGGAGAAATCGGGGCTGATCAAAACAGGGGCTGTTGTGATGGCTTCCTTGATGGCATTGAATGAATGTTTGTCTGCTTCAGTCCATTTTACCTCAGATTCTTTTCTCAACATAGCAGTGATATGCTTTGTGAGTTCAGCAAAATTTACTATAAACCTTCTAACAAAGTTTATAGTCCCAAGGAAAGACTGAATGTCCTTCTTTGATCTAGGAAGAGACAGATTTTTAATTGCTTCTACCCTCTGTGGGTCAATTTTAACCCCATCAGCTGAAACAATATGCCCAAGTAATTTCCCTTCCTTAAGTGCAAAATTTGATTTTTTTGGATTAAGAGAAATGCCATACCTTCGACATTTCATAAATGTCCTTTTTAAGTGCTGCAAATGAAATTCATGGCTGCTTGAGAAAACAGTGATATCATCGAGATAAATCAGGACAAATTTATCTTTCTCCCCAACGAAAGCAATGTCCATTTCCCTTTGGAATGTTGCCCCTGCATTCATCAATCCAAAGGGCATCTTCTCGTACATAAACATACCCCATGGAGTGGTAAAAGAAGTCTTTTATTTATCGTCCGGATGGACAACAATCTGGTTGTATCCGGAAAACCTATCAATAAAAGACATCACCTTTGATCCCGACACCTTGTGTAGAATATGCTCCATTTTGGGTAGAGGGTAGTTGTCCTTCCTAGAGCACTTATTCAAATTTCTGTAGTTGACGTAGAGTCTGATCTCCCCATTCTTCTTCCTGACCGGTATGAGATTCACAATCCATTCTGAACACCTGAGGGGAATGATGATGCAGGCATCCAACAATTTTTTAATTTCCCTTTCCATTGTAGGCAACAACAAAGGGTTGAAAGATTTAAGCTTCTGTCTGAATGGTTTGGTGTCTTTATTCAAGGGAATCTTATGCTGAATCACCTCTGTGTCAAAAGTCTTCAAGTCATCATACTGCCAAGCGAAGATGTCTGCAAACTCTTTTAGCAATTCTCCATAATCAGCCCTTTGTTTTTCAGTCAAATGTGAGGCTAAGTTGACATATTTAGGATCTTGCTCACTAGCCACATTATACTGCAAAACTTTTGAGTCTTCTTCCCTTCTTTGCAATTTGACAGCCACATCGTTGTTATCGAACAACCTTTCCAACAGGACCAAACCTTTAGGAATTATGTTGGTAGACAGCTGAACTATTTCATGTGCTGCGATTCTTCTTTTAAACTTTGGCTCCTCAATTTCATTGTCATGTTCGTTCTCCTAATCAATCTGTAGATCTGCAAACTCATCTATCACTGCAAGGAATCCAGTGAGTCCAACATCGTCTTCAAAAACCTTCCAAAATTTTACATTATCAGGAAGAGAGGGCCTATATTTAACTTGAATTTCATAAGTTAATTTATGAGGCAGAGGGGGTATGAAAGCATAAGCATCAGCCAATTCATTCATCGCTCTAGGTACATATGTAATTTTAAAATCTGCAAAATCATGAATTGCATTCAACACCTCATCTTTGTATGCCTTCAGCCTGACATGCTTTGCTTGGAAGAACTTATTCACCTGCTGAATAATCAAATCTGCATCTCCAAACACCTGCAATTTTTTAATGCTTCTTTCTTTGGCTGCATTCATCCCCAAAAGTAGTGCCTCATACTCAACAATATTATTAGTCACTTTAAAATCGAGTTTAAAGGATAAATGAGAAGTTTTATTAGAAGGAGAAATGAATACCACTCCTGCACCAGCTGACTCCTTAGTGCAAGCACCATCAAAGAACATGGTCCAAAGGTCTTCTTCTGCTATTTCTGTGGGCTGAACTGCGATCTGATCTGTGGGTTTTCTGAGCAGCAATGTCTTAGGCAGTGAATCATCAATTTGCAAAATACAAGATTCCATACCTGTGTCAACCGAATAGATAGGATGATTGGATGGATTTTTCTCGTCACTGATTACATATGCCAACTGGGATTCCCTGTATAGCCTTCTATTCACCCCTCCGAAAACAGGGATAGTAGCGTAGGAGAGATCCATTTGAAGAGTGCCACCTAGTCTCTTCATCCACGATCTTGATAGTAGGCATCCAAATTTGGGAGGTATATTGGCCACCACTATATCCATCACCATAGTCTTCATTGATGTTTGGGTTAATGTTACAACCAAATCCTTAATCATCCCAAGACATTTGACTTTTCAAGAATCAAAAGAGAAAAGGTCATGATAAGACTTGGTGATCTCCAGCCAAAGATCATCCATGATTGCCTTTGGCATCAAATTGTGCGAGGCACCAGAGTCCAACAAACTGTTATGCAGTGTTTTCTCATGAATATTTAAAGAGATGTAAAAGGGAGGACAACTTTCATCTATGTCTTCTATCATTTGGCCCAGAGTAATGGTTGGCTTATCATCATATATGTTGAGGATATCGGCAGAAAGGGATACATATTGGGGATCTAGAGTTTTGAGGATATCCTTTTTGAACATTTCATTTTTCATCAGCTCGACTAGAGGAATAAGAATCTTAATTTTTTTTATTTCAGCTTCAAAATTAAAAGAATATGGAACTTTATCAGCAGCTTTATCAGAAACCTTTACCTGATTTGAAGGGGCTTCCTGATTTCTTTGTTTTTCAACAGAAGGCTGGGTCTCTGGAGTTTGATGCTTGACAGGGGCAACAATCTTCTTGGGAGGAGCTGATGCTTTCACTTTTGAAGAATTTGCTTGCTGATCCTCTGATGTCTGATATTTTTTCTTAACAGGGGCTGTGCTCTTTTTAGGAGAGGCTGGTGCATCTTGTTGAGTAGTATTAGATTTGGATCGGAGGTTATATCTATTTTTATCTTCTGTTGTGAAAATGCTGTCACCCATAAGATCATCTTCTGTCTGTTCTGTCATCAATGATTCCTCATAGTCCCATTGTGTTAGATAAGATTTCCCTGTCTCTTCTCCAACACAATGAATGTCACCTTCTCCATCTTCTTGATCTTCACCATTGCCTTTGTCCATCACAACATTTTGAAGAGGGACCTTTATCCTCGGATCTTCAGTAGAATTCTTCTCTCTTTGCAAGATCTGAGTTGGCTGATTATTTCTTCTGAAGTTATTTGGATTTTGATTTGGATTTCTGCCTACAGAATCATAAGTGCCTCTTCCCTTCATAGGCTATTTATTTTCAATCTTGAGCTTAGATATCTCAGAGGTTAGAGACTCTAGCATCTTGGCCATTTTATCAAGTTTTGGATCAACATTTGATGAAGATGAAGACTCATTCTTTGGTCTCCTCCTATCAAAATCTCCTTTCCGCTTCTGGGAGGCTAGAATATTTGATTCCACCTCAAGGGCAACATCTTGCATGAGAGATAATGTTGGTGACCTCCTTTCTCTCAACAGTAAACATAAATATGAATCAAAAGCATCAGAATATGTGATCTTGGCAGAAGCATCTGATGGTTTTATCTCAGATGGTATTTTTCCATACATCCGGTTAAACCTCTTAGTGAAATCAGAGACTGACTCACTACTTTGTTTCCTCAAGTTTCCGAATTCTGTGATGTAGTAGACAAAATCTCTTCTGTCACCCCAATGTTTCAAAAATGTCTCATCCAATTTCTCGATTCCGGCAATGGAACCAGCAGGGAGTTCTTTGAACCATTTCCTAGCATGGCCATCTAGGCTTTGGACAAAGACTCGTGTCCAAACATCTTCTTCTTCAATATTAAGGTTCTCTGCATAACTGTAAAAAGCCTCAATATGTTCTTCAGTAGACACATCGCCTTCGCCTATGAATTTAGGCATATATTTCTGATAGTCTCCCATTGGCATGGCTGCTACTGGGTTTGGCAATATGAGTGGTGCATACCTAGCAGCTAGGATTTGTTGCATCTTCGTCAAAGGAGGTGGTGCAACCATGACTATCAGAGGTGGGAAAAATGATATTTTCTTCTTCAAGTCTTCAACACTGGAGGAATGTGAAAGAGGTGAATCTTCTAATGGGAAAGAGGTCTGATAAGAGGCTCTGTAAAAATTTGCAAGTTGTCCAGCTAAATTTTCTTCACCCTTAGCAGATAGCTCTTGGAGTAGATGTTCAACAGCAAGGATGACAGTATAAATGTTCAAGTGATCTTCTTGTTGTTGAGAGTGGAAAGACTCAAGGGAAGAAGAACTGTGGCTTCTTTCTAAAGTCTTAGAGGTTTTTTCAATCAAATTATAGTCTATCAATTTATCATCACTAGGATTTTTCTGTTGATCAAAAAGAGTTTGTTCTTCTACAGTATTTACAGTTGTTTTTTCATCAGTGTTCTCTGAAAATAACTCAAATTTTTCTATAGTAGATTTTCCAGAACTTAAAAGAGGATTACCTTTTGTATTTGAAGTTTGACCTTGAATCGTCTTCCCTTTCCTGAGAATTAATTCTAGATTGGACACTGGTGTGATCGATGATTCTTGAGGATTCACCCTAGTATTGATCCTCTTAGGAGCCAGGATGAACTTGTGGAGTCGCCAGATAGATGATTACAACCAACTGAAAATGTCTAATCTTTGTCTATCATCAAAGATCAGCTCTGTGTCGTATCCCAGGAGAGCAGAGCTTGAATTTCGTCTCCCCGACAACGATGCCAATTTTTTATCACTCCAAGAAACTCCTTAGGGTTGTAGGTTAAGGATGCTTGGTAACTTAGAAATAATGGCTTTTATGTGTTTGGGACAATGGGGTCTTTAATGATTTATATAAGGAACAACTCATCACACATCTAAAGATACAGTTCTTTCAGGAAACAATAATCAGATCAAGTAATTGAAAGAGAGGATGGAGAACACTATTCTTGATTGCCAATACAAGTGAATGTAGGGCTTAATACAAGATCGAGGGAAATCCTTTAATTTCAAGTCTATGAGCTCAATAAAGAGATAACAGTCTTCATGAACTAAAATAAAATGAAACAAAGTATAGAAAATGAAAGATGGACAATTCTGATATTGAAAACGAAAGGAAACCGAACTTTATTTCTGCAAAAAGAGTTTATACAGTAGCATAAAATATCTCCCAGTTTGAACTCTTGTCTCTTAGAAAAATAGGCATTTATAGCCTCTTACAATCAATTTTACAGATCCTAAAAACATGGATCTGTGTTTAAAAATAGAAATTCAAATGTAACTAAAAAACTTGATAATAAAGATTTAACAACTAAACTATCATTCAAATTGTCTCCAATCTCAAAAATTTGCCATCTATATCCTTTAGCTCCTAGAATCTGCGATGTAATGAAACATGGCAGGACACTTATCTTGACAGCTGGATTTGTTCAATGTTCATAGTCGATTTTTGAGGAAAATTGTTTTGCATGTGGTTCCCAAAATTCTCTCGAACCTCTGATGCTGAGTCCTTTTCATGTGATCTGATATCCCCTTGATACTCTGGAACCCCTTTATAATCTGTAAAAATTGACCTGTTCTGTCCTTGGCTTCCAAAAATGATTTTCCTGCTTTCACCAGCTAATGGGCTTTATAATTCGCTGGTTAGCTGGTGAAAGTGCTGCCTTTCACCAGCTAATGAGTCATAAAATTTCCCTTTGCGCTGGTGAAAGTTCTGTTTGAGCCAAAAATGGACTTTCACCTCCAAAATGCGATTTCAACAAAAATTCAATGTGTTTCTGATTTCTCCCCTTGCATGTTAACAACAACTTGAGCAAGTACCTTCAAATTTGGGTGGGACTTTTTCTTTTGTTTTTGCTTCAATCTTCTTATCTTCCTTTTAAGGTGCTTGGCAAGCCACCATAGACTATTGTAATCTTTGGTGATCTTTTGCTTTCTTTTCTTCTCTTTAACACTTTCCCGAGCCAGTCTCTCAAACGCAGGGTTGGTTTTTGCGAAGTTATCAGACAACTTCTTGTACCTTTCTTTGATTACCCGTTCAAAAACCTCTTGCTGAGCGATTACCTCTTTCAGATGCTTGATTTTCTGAGTTTTCTTTGACTTAGAGCTCTTTGATGTTTCTCCTTCCTCTTTATGAGTGAAGGTCTCATAATTCTGTGCAAACTCAGTTGACTGCTCAGGACTCTTGGTGACAGGGCTCTCATCTTGTTGCTCTGGTTCTGAGTCTGTGTAGGGCAGGTTTAATATGTTTTTTCTCTTCTCTGTGGGATGTTCTGTAGTGGTTTCAAAGTTTAACCTCTTCTTTGACCTGTGGGATTTCACTCCAGAGATTCTATCTTCTGGAGGTCCTGGCAGGGTCCTCCTCTTCCTCAAACTGCTTTGAGGAGTCAATTGTTTCTTTGAACTTTTCCCTTGTTCATTTACGGGTTGAGTCTGTGTTTCAAAGCCCTCCCAAAATAAAAAATGCTGCCAGCTCCTTCCTTGCTGTCTTAATTCCTTCAGAATGATCAATTTGATAAGGCCAAAGTGACATAGAGTATTTTTCATGCTTATGGGTTAAGCCCTGATTTTCTTGCAGACCTTAGTTAAACTCTTATGTAAGAAAAAAGGTGAATTGAGGAGAGTCTTACCGGTGAAATCGTCTAGGATCTTGAAATGATACATCATGAGTTTTTGATACCTGCCCTTCGAGGTTATGTAGAGTTGGATGCCCTTAAACAACTCCTTCCACTCCTCTTCTAGATAGGAAATCGACATGCTCTTTTTCCATGCATTGTGCCTGAAATCTTCCTTCAAATAAGCTTTGAAATTTAAATTTTTGGTGGCAGTAGTTTTGAACCAACTCTGGCCCGACCTTGGTAGGTTGGTCGCTGCAGCAATAGCAGCTTCATCTACAATTATCTCCAAAGATCCAACATGAGCCTTATTCCCATCAAAAGTTTTGGCAAAAGCCTCTGCTGTTGACTGGTGACAACCGTTCTGCAGCCTCTCAACAAATTCGATGCAACCTGCATTTGAAAAGTGCTTCTGTACTTCTGGATGCATCTATAGGAAAGATAGGTTGTCCAACTCTTTTCTGAGTAGAGAATCACTGCGTCTCCTCGCCATATGCAGTTTGAAAACCCCAATGATTCTATATACCAACACAACAAACTGCTATTCGGGTCGAGGTCTTGCACTGTGGAAAGCACTCAACTCTATTCTTTCCACATTAGAAACTTAACAAACATTTGTGAACAATGCGTGATAGGGAAGCAATGATTTGATTTGATGTTGTGATCCCGGTAGTACAACTTCTGTACCTGTGCTAATGGATTTGAACTTGCCATCCCCGACGCCATGATTGTGGAGCATGAGTTTCTGAACCAAATCTGATTTGTAATCTGACTTGGACGTGGAACTCGAGTTTCCATAATTATCCACTTTCACCAGCGCATATTTCTTGATTGCATGACGTGAGTTGATCGCATCATCATTTGATTTTGAAACGTGGATAAACGCACATGATTCCTGCTTTCTCCAGCCAACGGCCCGTGAAAAACGCCCCTTAGCTGTTGAAAATTATCACTTTCACTAGCGCACAATCCTGTGGAAAATGCCCCTTAGCTGTTGAAAGTTATCACTTTCACCAACGCACAATCCTGTGGAAAACACCCCTTAGCCGTTGGAAGTCATCACTTTCACCAGCGCACAACTCGCGACAATGCTTCTTTGGATGTTTGAAAGTCATCACTTTCACCAGTGCACAGACCTATGAGAGATTCTTCTTAGTTGTTGAAAGTCGCCACTTTCACCAGCTAACACTCATCTTTTAAACACATGTTAGCTGTTGAAAACATTTTATGAAAATTTCGAAAAGAAGACTTTTATGGGTCATCTTATTTCTAAGACAAAAATCAAAACCTAAGTCTTGCAGCTAGAAAAACTCAAAATCAATTTGAGAAAACTACCAATAGCCATGCTATCCACCACAAAATGCAACCAAAGGAACGGGTTCATTTTGGGAGCTAATAGATCCCATAGCTTATATCCTTTTACTCCATCCTTGTATTTGATGAAAATACACTTTACTACCTTATTGCCCAACTTGTTCCTCTTTTCCTTAAGAACATGCATGAAAGAATCATAACCAAATACTTTGAGATGTGAAAATGAAGGATTCTTACCAAACCATACATCATATGTATTCAAATCAACTAGCGCCGATGAAGGAGACCTATTTACCAAATATTTTCTAGTGTTGACTTCCTCTGCCCTGAATTCTTCTGTGAGATCGATACCACTGAGCATGCTCCTTTCCTTATTCATCAATGTATTATTCATTCTTTCAACAACACCATTTTGGTTTGGTGTACATGGTGTGGTATTTTGGCATGTTATGCCCACACTACTTGCATAAATAATCAAATTCATTTCCATATAATTCACCTCCATTATCAGTACTTAGCACCTTGATCTTCTTATCTATCTAGTTTTCCCCAAGAGTTTTAAACATTTTGAGTTTATCAAAAACCTCTGGTTTCTTCCCCAGGAAATATATCCATTTCTTCCTGGAAAAATCATCTATGAAGGAAACATAGTACACAGATACACCAAGTGAAGGGACTAGTACAGGCCAAAACACATCACTATGTATCAATTATAGAATTCCCTTTTCCCTTGTAGCTCTAGATGGGAATCTAACCCAATTTTGTTTTCAATATATTCAATGTTCAAAAAAATTTCATCCAAATTACACTTAGGAAAACCTTCGAACATACCTTTGTTGTGCATAGCTCAGATTCCTTTTTCTCCAATATGTCTCATCTTCTAGTGCCATAACATGGTCGGGTCTACTTGATAAAGAACATTCAAGATGGTTTGTATCGAATAAACCTGATTTGAGTTGAGCCAAGTCAAATTTAATTCGACTTCAGGAACAAAAATGTTGTTGCATCGAGTCTAGTCGACATACTCCAAAAACGTGTACATGGTTCCAATTCGAACTCCTTTCATTAATACCATCTCTCTACTAACCATTTTACATGTAGCTTATGAAATAGAGTGTGCAAGCCTGCATCACGCATTTTGCTGACAACTATCAGGTTTATTTTCAATCATGGAATATGTAGCACACCTGGAAGGGTCTTGCCTCTCCCATATTGCAGTATCAATCATACTCTTAGACGGGTGCTTAAATTGGCATACTTTCAGTGCCCGTCTAATGCATTTTTTATTACCATCTTCCATCGATCACTTCCTTTTTTATACTCTCCTTATCTAGTTTTTCCACATTTATCACCAATGTAAAAAATCTTCCCCATATTCCATTATTACCATATTCTTGAATATTTATCAAAGGAAATTATTACTTTCATGTACTAATACTACTACATAGGAGTAATGTAGTAGCGAAAACTCCCTATAGTTGCTACAATACATCGCTGCTACAATTCCAGGAACAATCCAACTACTGCAATTCCAAGAGTACTCCTCGTGCTGTGACTCCAATTGTTGCAACTCCAGGTGTACTCCTCGTGTTTCGACTCCAGTTGATTGTTGCAACTCCAAACACTTTTTCATTTGTTGTGGTTCCCAACCTGTTTTCTGTTGCTATGAATATGAGTACACCATTGTTGTGATTCCAATTATAAAATTCTCCAGAGATGATAGTTATGAAATAGTCTTCATAAAGGAAAGATACAGAAGGAAAAAGGATGACCAAAAGGAGAACCATTTTTTCCACCAAGTTGACACATGTAGATATTTTCTAAAATCATTGTAACCGGATGAACAACCAGATTCTCATGAATGTCCATTCGTTCCTTTATATAATCTTATATATTAATCACATTGTATAACAACCTCAACTTCCTTAGAGTTGATGGGAGGAAATATTGGTGATAAACATTTGACTACTATTGTATTTTCAAACTCTTGCAATACAATTTCTAGTTCTGCTCTCGTTTGTGTGTTGATGTGTTGGTGATCGTGTGATCTTGGATTCATAGCTTAGTACCTTTCCAAAGAGGGAAGGCCCCCCTCCTTAGTAAATTACTTCATGTACATTAGCATATGATTTAATAATTCAATTCTGTTCATTTGTTTCAGTAATCATTTCATTTCTTAGTGTGCTACAATTCTGATTTCATAGAAACAATGCTGTAATTCATGAGTGGTTGATATTCAGTTAGTGTTATAATAATTCATAACTTTAAGTTGCAATTCAACTCCATTTCTATTTCCCTAAGTTCAAGACCGAAGATTCTAGGTATGAAAATTCACTTCAGTTTAAATTTTATTGTGTTGGAATTTTCGTTGTTGCAATTCGCATTACTACAACTAGTGTCACTATGATTTCTTTTGTGTGGTAGCTTCGTTGTTGCAAATCCACCTGAAACTACACTTTATTCTATTTTCTTTCTCATTCATGATAGCTTTAGTGGTTTGAGATTGATAATTAACTTAGATAGTTACTAAATGTGAAAAAACACAATTGTTACAATATAACTAGACCTTCATTCTACTTGAGCAAGTCATCGATAGAACACAATGTAGATTTCAGTTTCTACAAGTGTGATTTCAATTTTCACAAGTGTTATTTCAATTTATGCAAGTGTGATTTCAATTTATGCAAGTGTGATTTCAATTTCCGCAAAGTGTGATTTCGATTCTTGCAAGGATCATTTCAATTTTGTATGTGTGATTTAATTTTCGCAAGTGTGATATTTACTTTCCTGTACTAGTATAATTTGGTGACTTAATTTAGTAACTTGAATCCTTGATTTGTGACATCAAAAGAACTACAAATACTTATATAAAACAACACTAATATTTTCATATATGGTGCATGATAGTTCGTAAGTAATATATGACCTTAGATAGATAATTAAATGTCCAACTCATGAGTTTATCTCTAAGTTAATTAGGAATTAATTGAAAAGTCCATCATTTTTGGAGTCGTTTTCGGGGATCTGTAAAAATGATAGTAGTGTTGTTTAGTTGTGTATATGTTTTTCATTTCAGTAGAATAAATGTTATGATTTATTTACAATATTTTTTAGGATGATTTTATAATCTTTTATAAGCACAAATTTAGAGATTAGCAGAGTAGATTTATTATCTCTTCCAAAAAACCTTGAAAATATAATAGTGCAAAACAATCACAAGGGGGAAAGGATCCCAACCAACCAAATTAATTATCACCTACAACTATTTCTCTTGTAGAAAGAAGAGTGAAGAATCTCCTCGGGTATCAGAGACTATGTAAGGATCTCTACACACTGATATTCCACTATTAGAGAAGCATATCAACAAGCAATATCATTAAGATGAGTTCTTTTTTCATGAGGCACCTTTCTAAGCACATGACAACCCTTGGAAAGAAATGGCACACCATATTTTCAAGGAGGAAACCATGACTTTTAGATTCCCAATGAAATAAACAGATGAGGAAACCCATATGAGGAACATCCCTCATTCTCCCTTGCCAAAATTTCATGGGTTATCTAAAGAAGATCCTGATACCTTCCTCTTTGAGTTCGATGTGATTAACAAAAGTTATGAATATGTGACAAATGCCCATAAATTGAATATTTTTCCTACCACACTTAAAAGTGTTGCGCTACGATGGTTTATGGGTCTATGAATGGATAACATTCACTTATGGGATCAAATGACGAAGAAGTTTCTGGACAAGTACTAAGGCTACTGGAAGGACAAAGAAAAAAGGGAGGAACTCTTCAAGATGATGCAACATGAAGATGAGAGTTTGGAATATTACATTGAATGGTTCACCTATAACCTATAGAGGGAAAAACAAGGAGTCTTGTCTCCTAAAACGGGATGTGTCTTATTTCTAAGAGGAATCTGAGATGATTTTATGGAACTCCTCAACCTTTTGGGTGGGGTAAATGTTTCTCAGTTAGAATATGATATTATCTTGGAACGTTGCCATAAATATTGCAGAGGCACACCGAAAACAAGAAAAGGTCCAATATATATATTGGAAATAATAGGAAAGACTATTGGAAGTGGACTAATGAGGGCAAAATTTGGGAAACGTTGAAAACCGTGCGGTTGTTTTCGGAAAAAAAAAATGTTGAAATTTTGTTGATTTTAAAATGATCATAACTTCACTTCTTGGACTCTGTTTTAGATGATTTGTTTTTTGAAATTGGATATTTTTCCGAGAGGAATTCAAATCTACAATTTGTTTCTAAAAATATTTCTAAGAAAATATCATAATTGAATATGATGTGCGCAGCTCCCTTTTTTTCTCCTAAGATGCATGCACTGCGCATGGAAAAGTGTCTGCATGTGACCCCTGAGATGCATGCCATATATATTCCACATGAAATTCAAAAAACAAATCTGAAATGGAGTAGAAATCATCTTCAATTAATGGAATACAAATTTGTGTAGATACTTGTGTAGAAGACTCTTCAGAATAAAATGCTTGATCTTCTAATGGCTTCTATTTTGGATCTATCTGTTCAACCACCTGCATGAAATATTCACAATCTTCTTAATTCCTGAATAGAACCTCCAATATAGTCCATAATTCATTTGGATTTGAGTCTTGTGAGACATCATATACTTGGTGGAGATTTTCTGGAGAAATAGACAGGCAGATAAATCCTATGGCCATATCTTGTCTATTGAGAAAGTCATTTTTCTCATCGGTGGAATCAAACTCTACTTCTGTTGCCATATTTATTTGGTACAAGCCTATGAATCTGATATGAAGCATAATTTTTGGCTTCCATACCAAATATTTATGAGGTGTGAGAAGTATTGTCGATGAATAATCCATCTTTTTTGCATTTTGCAATCTTTCGTACCAACAAAAATAATTCGGTGTGTATTTTTCATAGCAATCCATCGGATCTGATACCATGTAAATGTGTTGAACATGCACATAATATATCTATCTAGAAAATACCACACACATTTGCAAAGAGAAATTGAGAAAGAAGAAGCAAGAGAGAAATAATGGAAGAATTCTCATTAACTGCATTCCACACTCAAAGAGTGAATAATTTAGAATAGATATATGATACATGAGTAAATAATGTGCCATAGTGGTGGTCTAGAGTTATATGGACACACACCAACAGTTACTGGAGTAAACTACCACCTAGTCTAGTCTCTCAAGTAGTTATGGGAGTGAACTGCCACCTAGTCTGAGTTAACTAGTCTATCAATCTTGAATTAACTGACTGAAACAGAGTGAAGTGAGGAGGAGATTAGGGAATCATGAGTAATGTGATAGTCTGGTGATGATCCCAAGTAAAATGCACATTAGCTAGTGATTATACCATTGTTGCATGGTGATAGTTCCAATGTAGCATCTAGACTCCACTCAACTAATCAAACTGAAGTGAAAACTGAAGAGAATATTCTCCCTAGAGAAATATGCTTCCTAAAATATAGGAGACTGAATAATGACTAATAAACAAGGAAAAACCTTAGGAAAAACAAATTCTAGGTGTGTGTGAAGTAACTCCGACATTGCTCATCAATTGTTTTCTTTACTTAGAAAAGACACTAAGTTTGTATGGACAGAGACATGCTAGCATGCCCTTGATGAATTCAAATTCAAAGTGTCTGAAGTTCTTGTACTAAGAGGGCCCAATTGTACCCTCCCATTCCACATTTACATAGATGCATTAGACACCATTGTCGGAGCCATTCTTGGACAACTCAAAGGAAAGGAACCATATGCAATTTACTATGTTAGTAAGAATCTCTCCCCTGTAGAATTGAACTATACAGTAACTGAAAAAGAGTTTCTTGCTGCTATTCATGTAATAAACAACTTTAGACACTACATTGTTGGATATCCTATCAGCTTACACACTGATAATGCTGCTATCAAATATTTAATGAACAAACCAATCACTAATGGCAAGGTCACTAGATGATTGCTTTTATTGCAAGAAATTGATATTACCATTCTAGATAAACCATGAAAAGATAATGTAGTAACTAAATTCCTTTCTAGAATAACATCTAAAGATAATAAAACTCTAGTAGAAGATTTTTTTCCATATGAAAACCTCTTTGCAGTGGCTACTAAATCACCTTGGTTTGTAGACATTGCTAAAGTTTTGGCTACAAGAAAACTTTCACATTAGTTGACCCCCAAACAATGACAAAGTATAGTCAAGAAAAGTGAAATATTTTCATGGATTGATAACTTCCTCTTCTACATTGGGCTTGATTTTATTATCAGAAGATGTGTACAAGTTTTATGGAAATACAATTCCTATGGCTTTGGGTCATGGGCCACAACAAATCAGTGGCCTTAAAAGAATTTTCTCAGAATCTAATTAGGTAGTTAATTAAAGGGAATTAATTGCAATAGCTAAATTTTGGAAAAAAGGAAAGAGAACATACTTCAAACCCAACGTTTGAATTTGATCCCAATTGAGGTATTTCACTCCATCATTTCTTCACAATGATATTATGAAATTCCTTCAACCAAAGAAGTATGCAACTGCAAGAAGGTGGTTATTCACTAACTAACTAAATATAATCAATTCACTTTCTTTGTTAGATTAAAAATAAGATACATATAATCTCATTAAAATCATGAATTAACAAAGATAAATGGATGAGAATGAGAGTTATTTTATTGATAACAACAAAGGATTTGGTTACAACTTGTAACCACCGCAACATGATCCCAGAACTAGGCACTAAGTTCCTCCACCCAAGGCCTGAGATGAAAACCACTACCTCTGATGTTTTTTTTTCCAGCGGGTCCAAGGAAGCAATGGATTTCTTACTGATGGGATAAGGGGAAACATAAATTCTGAAAACAAGGGTTTTTAGGGGGGGAATGAAAATATCAGAAATAAAGGGAAACAGGGGCTTGCAGGGCTACAAGGAAGCTACCAACATAAGGCTGCATCTCTTTGAAATGTTTTCCTCCATCCCAATACTGTCTTTTATACTCCCTTTTGACAGTTGGAGTAGTTATGAACTAGATATAGGTCGCCAAGAACCTAGGGAACCCATGAAATCCACCCAAAATATCAGGTTTCAATATCGTTTTGTGCCAATTAAACATGTACGTGGGTTTCTGACTAGTAAGGAGCATATGTAGGCAAGTTGCTTTAAGGAGAATCATGCACATCTAGAAAAATGGGTTTTTTAAAGATGTTTTTACGGAGGAAAAGGGGGTTTTTCTCTTGCAAAAAGGAAAATGGATGTAATTGAGGCCAATTATTCCTTATGAGCATATGTGGTGTCAAATGACGCTATAAAAGATTCCCCCTAATGTGTTAGGTTAGAAGAGAAATTGATGGCCAAAAAACATTACAATAGTCATGAGAATGTGGAGGGGCCATTGGGTATGAGTAGTTGAAGAACAATCCCAGAAAAATACCTACAACATAAACAAGTAATATAATCTCTTCTCAAGTCAGGCATTTCCATGCTTGAGTGTGATGTAAGCATGGCAGCCAAATCAAGTACATTGTAGATCTATTAGTAACAAAAGCATAACTGATATCCATGGTCATGGAAACTATACACAATGGACCCATGTGATATATCAAAGTAGCAATCATTTCCATGAGAAAATACACATTGGATCCATGCAAAAATGTATATCATAGCCATAGATGGATACATAGTGGAGCTATGTCTTATAATCAAATAGAGGATATCTGTAAACAATGCATTGAACAAATCGATCCTCTACAAGTACCAATGTCAAAGAGGGTTGTACAATCAATATAAGTTGGGTAGGAGAAAAAAATAGGTGATGTTGGTACTTCACTCGAAGTCTTCAAAACAATCCACTGTGGTACGAGTATACACTATGTGAATAAATGTGTTGGAGTCGAACATAGTGAGACACTGTTTAATTACTGTTCATTGATGTATATCGTTAACAAACGTGAGACAACCCACTAATGATGATAATGGGTGTTAAGGTACCGAGTAAAATCTATCGAGTGTGAATTAATGAGACGATGTCAAACACCTAATATAATCTATCGATCAGGGAACATTGATGTATTCCCACTGTCAATAGCGAAGGAACTTTCCATTGATGACTGTAAGCCCCAAGGTACTACAAATTACTCTAGATCCCTATCCTAGAGTAAGATGTGATAACATCAATAGGAAGAGACACATTGGAAGGAAGGCATCAAGGAATCCTTCATCATCTAATACAAGGGATAGTATAAGGTCTAATATTTGAAAGGACTCAGAAAAATGATTGAAAGGACCAAACCAAGGTATGCCTCTAACATGTACCAAATGAAATAACACAGGATAAAGACTCTTTGAATATTATCTAATAATGGATACTATTGACAAAGAAGAGGAATCCACCAATGGGGTCAAATGGAAACTAAGGTACAACATGAATCCCTATGTGTCATAATGGTTGTTGACCTTGAACATAAGGGAAACCACTCATTCAATGACCAATGATGATTGTCCTCTATTGAACGCAAGGTCACCTATCAATTATGTAAATAGGACCAGGGTGAAACTCTACGTCATACTCTCAGAGCAATGTGTCATAGTTAATAAGAGAAGACCCACCAACAAGAAGTCAATGAGGACCTTCTATACTAGCACAAGTGAGAGACAAAGATACTTGTGATACTGAGAAATACTTGACTAAAATGGGAAGGCCAACTTGAAAACTCAAAGGTTTCTGCAGAATGGATGATGCATGTTGACCTCCCTTGAATAGAGACACTACACATAATGTGACTTAGGAAACATGGATTATAAACTGGGATACGTTTGTGACACAAGAGGCATCATCAAACGCTCCAAATGACTAGAAGAATAACCATCCATATGAGATTATGCTCAAAAGAGAGAAAAAAGGCCTCCTAAATCCTTAATCAACCCAATAATGAGGTAAATACTTGTAATACTATGTTCTGTTCAAGGGCAACACAAGTAGCTACCATATAAAAAAATATTTAGACTCATTCCCATCCTTCTTTTTTGTTTTTTGATTTTTTTGTCTTTTTCTTATTATAAATATTGAAAAAAGAATAAAATAATGCTATGATATAGTGGAGGAAACGAGTGTCGATGGAAAGCAACCTAGTTCCAAGCGCAAGGAACATACCTATGCTTAATGCAAGGAAAGTATGTGTAGGATATGGGCACTTGAGGGAAATTTTCCTTGAGGGATACATGTGTCAAGTTGCAAAGGATAGAGTTGCAAGGATGATAAGTTTCTGAGAATCCATATACAATTGGCTATATTAGAACAAGCTGAAGCCGACATTAGGACTGAAAAGTGTGAGCGGTCAATATGAAATGAAAATAAAACTCAACAAAACAAATTTTTGGAAGCCCTGTGGGTAACTGGCTAGCAATAGATGAGAATAAGATATGAAGCTTCAATGCAAGGTCTTGGCGGTACTAGATAGGGATTCTGAGCCTATGGAAAAAATCACAGCATGGGTGCAAAAATGGCTAGTGAGGAGCTAACTAGGGCACCCATGAAGAGGTAAGCTCTACCATCCGTAAATGACACCTTTAAAGTAGCTTGAAGGTATAATGTCGCAATGAATGGGGTTGATCCTAAGTAAACTGTGTGATTTATATGGATAAATGCATAATGCAGGTGGAATAAAACCTACCCTATATGTCGGTAAAGAGCATGATACCTACCAAAGAAGTTGAAAAATTCCACCAAATATAACAATATTTTGGAAATGATATTTCTCAAGGATAACTGCACAAGAAAACATCTCCATGGTACTTACATTAGTCTAAGTAGTGTAGAAATGTTAAATGTGGGTAAAACATTATACAAAAAGGTGAAACAAATGGGTTAAAAATAGGTGAAAAATCATTTTTTCCATATCATTTTACTTTATACCATTTGAAGAGCATTGGAAGCCCCTTTACCCTTCAACTTTTGAGGATTGGTATGGAGTGCAAAGATATTGGAATTCAACACTTCTTGGACTAGGTAGAGATTACTTCCTCCTCAATTTCATCCTTGATTTTTTGGGGTGCTTTCTTGAGTGTAAAATTGTTTTTAAATATTATGTGAAGATGTACGCAACCTTGTTCAACATTGGCCATGTACATACACTAATGTCATAGTTGAAAATCACATACATCTGCGCAAGACCCAAAATTTATGGATTTAACTCAAAAAAATGTTTGATGTTTGGAGGATGGTGATAGAGTTGAGGGAGAGAGAACATGCAAAAGTTGATGATGAGGTAATGGGTGACCTAGAATCTCAACAAGCCCTCCATAGATGTCAACCTTACAAATTATTTCGTTGAAATGGGATTAGGAAACAATGAAGATTCCTTGAAACTCTGATTGATTATTGGGAACCTAAAGTAGATCCTTTTATGATTAGGGGGAAATCACTAAGAATCAAAATGAAGGATATATATTTCTTTATCATGTTGCCTCATTGAGGAGATGTGGTGCATTTTAAGGGGAAAAGGTTCCATTGGATTAAAAATAAATGAATACATTACTCTATATTGCTCAATCGAGACATAGAAGGTCGAGAGTCAACTACGATAAGGCAGATAGAGAATCTTGTTCTAGAGATAATTGTGTTAACAATTGCCTGAATTGTAGGATCTACCTCATTACATCAAGCTTCAAGAATGATGATGTATTATGCATGAGAATTCTTGAGGCCTATACTTTATGATTGGAGTACCACTCTTCTGACATACATAAAGGCCCAATTGATAGGATGCAAGTAGGGGAAAATGAAGAACTTAGGATTTAGAAGCCTCTTGTGTTTCTTTTTCCTTGAGAGAGTACCCATGATGAGTCCAAGATTGGACATCCATCCACATTATGAGAGATATGGCACGATGGATCGGTGGATCGAGGTACTTTCCAGGAATGGAGGAGGACATCTAGGTGATCCCTAGGATGATGCATTTTTCACTTAGTGGGAGCACCAAGTGGTTTCAATCTAGGATTATCCCTATGTAGGGATATATTATCACAATGAGCTAAAGATGCTTATTCCTCCTAGAAACACATATGGAGATATTGATATAATATTTTTTCCTTTTAATTTATTTCATGTTTATATTTTTATGATTCAAGAAGTAAATGTTTTTGTGTGGATCGAGATAATAACGTGATTATCTTATCATATACATGTGGGACCAAGGGGTATTGATGGATTTCCTCTGCATGGATGAAATGTGATGGCCAATCGTGTGGAGATCCTAACCAAGTATCAGATAATTTCCAGAGGAATTTTGATATATTGGTGCACACAATGCCAATGGTATAGGTCAAATATTTTCCGGAGCACAAGCATCAACATGTAGTTGGAGTACCCAAGGATTGGGTGTGGATCTTTCAATGTCTATCCAGTGACATATTTTTTTATGAGAGACATGTTGAGGTAAGGGTAGGACCCTTAGGACCATGATTTATATATCATTCATATTTTTTGTATTATTGGTCCCCATAGAGGAAAATCTAGGCTAAAATCCTTTTTTGGAACATGATCCACTTTTGTACTTGATGAACTATGATAATGATAATGTGTGTGTGTGTATATATATATATATATATTTATATATTTATATATATATATGATATTTTTTTCCTAGTGATAATGTGCATATGCTTTGATCATATACAAATATAATTTTTTGTGCTTTTGTTTCAACGTGAATGATATAAATGACAATATAACATGTAGTGAAAAAATGCATCATTTAAAGAATTGTATATTATTGGAACATGAACATAAGTAATATGATAAAAAAAAAATCTCAAAAACATTTACCTGAAGGAAACGATGACGTATCATAGGGTTACGAACATGATATTCACCGTTTAGGTGGGATACTATCAACTCAATGTCTAAACAAACTTGTAAGGACCAAATGTGATATGCAATGGCATGCAGAACCAGTTTGATAATATCACTATAATCCACCATATTATTGGTGGAAGGATCAAGACAATCACCTCTTGAATCGACCAATTGACCCTTGGGCGAATAAAACACCCAAGAGATAGAATCCAAGTTCTGAGTGTGGCAGCTAGCACCATTGGTGAAACCTACGAATTTCAAAGAATCCCATGGCATATGATAACCAAGAAGAAGCACCATAAGAACCACTAACAAAAAATATATATCTATGCTACCACTAAATACAATGATATACAAAATTTACAAGAATAACACCTAGGCGTGACGACTTAAGCGTACTACTTTTTAAGGTAGAGCCCATTTTTGGGTTTCAAAAGCACATTCCCTTCAAAATATTCTTGCGCGTGGGCTCCTTTCCACATGGAACATATCATAATGAGTGATCCATGCCACAATGGATTAAACATACCTTCCCCCAAGGTGGTTTTGTTTTGGTCATAGACCAACACAAGGTCCCTTTTAGAGAAGGCTCTGGGGTGAAAAAATTTATTGTAATTAGACTTGACATGATTTTTATGTTCCTCATTTGCTATAGAAACATATCACCATTGCTCATCAAGATGTTCTAAGTAAAAAAGGAACTCTTTCAGTTTAGACGTGTCAGTAAGGAGCTCATTAGCAATATGAAGCGAAGGGATTTCACATTTAATAGGAAAAACAACTTCTACCCCATGAACGAGTTGAAAAGATGAGAATCTTGTTGCAATTTTGAATGACATTCAATAGGCTCACAATGATGGGTGTAACATCAAATGCCAATTTGATTTGCTCGCTTTGATAGTTCTTCACGAAATGGTTTTTTCAGGTATTTATTAACATCTTCAACTTGACCATTTTCCTGGGGATAGTAAGGAGACAAATTCTCATGCCTTAAACCCAATTTTGATGCTAATTCAGACATCATGCGGTTCTAAAAGGGACTACCATGGTCAATGAAAATCTCTTTTGGAACCTCAAACCTAGCTAAAACATGATTAAACAAGAAAAGAGATGTAGTTTCACCATCATTTCCAAACGTTGACACGACCTCTGCCCACTTCATAAAATAGTTTACGACCATTATGATATACCAATTCCCCGTAGCCAAAAATGAGTGACATGTCATAAAATAAACCCCCCACTTGGTGAAGCCACCAACAATGATAACAAGAAACATAGGATCATGATGTGCACACAATGTTTTAGAAAATATTTGGCAAGGGTGACATTTCTTGACCACTTCAATGAAATCCTTAAAGATCGCTGGCAAATAATATTTGGCACAAAAAATATTTTGGGTTGTTGCCAACCTAGATAGATGGCTGCCACACACTCCACTATGGAAATAATTCAAAACTAAATACGCTTACACGTGAGTGAGACAATGATGGAGAATTGAATCAACCCCTAAATGGTACAAAGTGTCGCCAATAATGAGATAGTTCTTCACCATATGGTGAATCCGTCGTCGGTCATCTCATGAAAAATGCAGAGGAAACTTCAGATTTTGGATATATATTATAACACCTCCATACCAAGGATTAGATCAAGAGACAAGGAATGTATTTTCACTTGGAAACAAGTCAATGACTATGTCATCCTCTTTCTCTACTGGAAACTTGGACATAATTTCAACGAACTAGTTCAAACTCTTGAAGCACAACAATCCACTTGTTGTACTTCCCTCTGATTATTCACCGAGTCAAAACATACTAAAAAACATTAAATTCAACAATGATATTTGTATTTCACAATAAAATGTAATGCTAAAGACACTAAAAAACATGGAAGGCTACTAACACCAACTTCTCAACGTGTGAATACTTTAGTTCAGGACCAACCAAGAAACGACTCAAAGAATAGATGATGTGCTCTTTGATCTCATCATCTTGCTAAACTAACACCATGCAATTAAAATATTGTGTTGCTGTGAGATACAATAGGAAATATTTATTATAGTTGAGAGAAATAAGTAAAGGGGAAGAACTTAGAGCTTTCTTCAACACATCGAATGAACACTGCGCTGATTCATCCTATAAAAAGGGGAATCCCAACTTCAAAAGGCACATAAATCCTTTAGTGATATTAGCATAGTTTGGTATGAAAAACTAAAGGAAATTTTCCTTTACTTGTATGCTTTGAAATTGACACACGATATGCAAGGGAGGAAACTGTAGTATTTATACAACCTTCAAAAGGTCGACCGTGATCCCTTTGGTTGATACGATAAAATGCAAAAGATGCCCTTGTTGGACAACTGAGGTGGGGGGTGAATCAATTGTTACTGTGCTTAAACAATTATTCGTATTTTAAACTCCTTACAGAACACTCAATGATCATCACAATAATGCAGGGAAGTAAGAAATAGAATATTCAACATCAATCACACACATGAAATATACAGAGACAAATATTTCCTGAGGAAACCCGTAAAGGGAAAAGACTCTTCTTCTTGATATGATAAGTAGTCTTTATTTTCTATACATTATGATTCTTATGAGCACAAACTCATTTTGAGGCTACTGCCTCTATTTTACAAGCAACAACTTACTAATAGCACCGACTCTCTAGTTTCTCTAGCACCCAATAGAAGGAAGCACCAACTCCCTGAGTGTTCCAACACCAACTAGATGGAAGCACCAACTTCCAGTCACACAAGCACCAACCTGTATAACAAAGAACAATAGTTCTCCCTTGCACCACCCTACCACCCCGATTGTTCTGGCTGCAACCAAATGGAATCTACAACTCCCTGTGTTCAAGCACCCACTTGAAAATATGAGGACAATAGTCCTCCCTAGCACCTCCCTACCACCCTGATTATATCTTACAAAACTTTAATTACTTGCTTTGTCTTTAATATGGTCTGTTACAACTCAATGTCTCCTCTACCTTCTTCATCTTCTATACTCAGTTCTGCTTATGCATCGTTCAACTTCTATGCACTAATCGTTTTCTTCCTGCATTGAACACCTAATTCTGTTCAACTTCTCTTCTCCCTTTTATACTCCGTGATGCCTCTGCATGCTCTTTTTGCACCACATATCTCCTCTTCACATTATGCACTGTGTCTCATCCTCCCCACATGCATCACCATGGAAAAAGGCTCATAGTCTCCTTTGTTCTGCATGTCTTTCTCATGCCAAGTTCTCTGTGTGATCATCATTGAAACTCTTCGTATTCTCTGGTAGTTATTTTGAGTCCGTTCATCATTAGTGGCCATTATGCCAAGATTCTTTGGCTTCTCTGGCAGTTATCCTGAACCTGTTCTTCACTAGCAGGCATTATCCTGAGATTCTTTTGGCTTCTCTGGCAGTTGCAACTCTTCATCATCTTTGGTAACTACAGTCAGTCATTTTTGGCTTCTTTGGCTTCTACGCCCCTTCCTTCATGTGACCACCGACAGTGACCAAATGCCTATTCAAAAGGCACTTCCCGATCTTAGTCTAGTGAGCTAGCTTTGTTTCTCGATATGACCTTGGGAGATGAACTCATGTGACCATATGATTGTAGGCACGTCCAAAGGTGGTTTGAATCAAACTACTTTTCACCCCACAATTTACCTCGAGCTGACACATACCCTTTCATCAAAATCATGGTATCAATTGTGGCCCTCTCACGAAAAATTAAGATTCACACACCTTTGCTCCCCAAAATGCGACAAGACCATTGATATCATGAGCTTGACGATGCTCCTGAACTGATGGTTTAGATTTGTCCTCTCAATCAGAAACTAGGTCAGTGGTCTTGTTTCCCCTTTCTTGATCAATGGTAGATATCTCCTTCGAGTCTCCAGACTTCTGAGATTTCAAATCTCAACCCATTTTCTCCTCCGTACGTCAATCTTCTAGAGCTGACAATCTACTGATGTGTGTCCCTTTTGGATCAACAGCTGTGATCCTTTTGCATCTCCAGACTTCCGAATTATCAAGTCTCAATTTTCACTATAGTATCATCAATGGATGAGAATGCTCTTGAAGTGATCTTTCAGATCGGATGACTCATATCCTTGCTAACGTGGTCTGCCATATGCCCTTTCCTGACGTGGTCTTCCACATGTTTTTACCGACGTGGTCTACCACATGTCCTTACTGACAAGGTATGTTGACATAGATCTCCCAGACATCCATGATGATGTGGTATGCTGACGTGGTCTGCCACATGTCCTCTTAAATCAGACGATTGAGGCTTACTTTGTTGGAAATATGGCTATAGCAGAGATGACCCAGACGGTCAAGGTTGTCATTGATGGCAATCGGTTGGTTATGGAGCACGCACAACAAAAGCTGGAATACAAATGCTGAAACACAAGTGCTGAAACACAAGTGCTGGAACACAAGTGCTGAAACGCAAGTGCTGGAACACAAATGCTGGAACATAGAAGCTGGAGCACAGATGATGATGCAGACGGTCATGGTTGTCATTGATGGCAATCGGTTGGTTATGGAGCATGCACAACAGAAGCTAGAACACAAATGTTGAAACACAAGTCGTGCTGAAACGCAAGTGCTGGAACACAAATGCTGGAACATAGAAGCTGGAGCACAGATGATGACGCAAACGGTCACGGTTGTCATTGATGGCAATCGGTTGGTTATGGAGCATGCACAACAGAAACTGGAACACAAATGCTGAAACACAAGTGCTGAAACACAAGTGCTAGAACACAAATGATGGAACATAGAAGCTGGAGCACAGATGATGATGCAGAAGGTCACGGTTGTCACTGATGGCAATCAGTTGGTTATGGAGCATGCACAATAGAAGCTGGAACACAAATGCTGAAACACAAATGCTGAAACACAAGTGCTGAAACACAACTGCAGGAACACAGATGCTGGAACGTAGATGATGAAACATAGATGCATAAACACAATGCTGAAACAGAGCTGGAACTTATGTTGAAACACAGTGCTATAACAGCTGAAACACAGTAATGTTACAGATGCTGAAACACAACGCTGGGATGAAACACAGTGCTGGAAACTATGCTGAAACAACACTGGATCTTTGCTGATAAGAATGTTGGAAGATTGGTTGTTGTCATTGATGTCAACCCTAGTCATGGGTTTTGGACCAGAAGATTGATGAAGTTATTTGGACATGAAGGAAAATGAAAATGAAGATACAACACCCATGGATGGATAGTATACATCATGCTC